>PVJO010023194.1:0-26573 GCA_004026905.1 Hystrix cristata | reverse complement strand
TTCTTGAAGTAGGTGTTGATGATCCTTTGGATTTCTGATGTGTCAGTTGTGACTTCCCCCCTTTCATTTTTTATTGCATGAATTTGGGTCTTTTCTTTCCTTTTTTTGATGAGGTTGGCTAGGGGTTTGTCTATTTTGTTTAGTCTCTCAAAGAACCAACTCTTTGATTCGTTGATTCTTTGTATTGTTTTCTTGGTCTCAATTGCATTGATTTCAGCTCTGATCTTAATGATTTCATCTCTTGTATGAGCTTTAGGTTTGTTTTGTTCTTCTTTTTCTAGTTGCTTGAGGTTCAACATTAAATTGTTTATTTGAGCTCGCTCTGTCTTCTTGATGTGGGAGCTCAATGCGATGAACTTCCCCCGTAGCACTGCTTTCATTGTATCCATGAAGCAATCCTTAAGTCAACACGTGTCATTTGGCAAAAACAAAACAAAACAAAACAAAACCTCACAAAGAAATAAAACAAAACAAAAAAAAATAACAAACAAACAAAAAACCCTGGCCTGTGAAGTCTGGCTGGGGAGAAAAGACATTTTTGCCTTGGCAGCCAGACTTCTAGAAATGATAGCCAGTTCTTTTCTGTGCTGTTGGTCAAAACACAATTCCAAACTGTTTTGCGTAATAGTTCCATTTAAGCTGGTTGAAACCTGCTGAGTAAAGGTCTGATGATCGATTTAACACCGTCTCCTTTCTGAAGACGAATTTGTGAGATCTTGTGATAGACCCCAAGGTTGCACCATTCAGGACCTACATGTGCATTGCCCTAACGCTGGGAGACACAGAGGCGGGGAGTCTCAGTGTGTCCCTCTTCTGGAGCTGTCTTTCCTGGGGAACTGCTTCCTCCCAGTTCATACTGCCTTTTCTGGAAATACTGCCTCCAGGGCTTTGTCCATTTCAGCAAATCGTCTGTAAGTCAAGTCTGGAGGGCTCTGCCCAACATGGAGTGCTCTTCTGTGAGATGGGCTGAGATGTTTGCTGTCACTACATCACACTTGAACTTCTCTGCTTGCTTCGTCCTGTTTCCTTCACTTCTAATAAAATTCCTACATTGAAATTTGGTTCTCAGTGTCTGTTTCCTGGGGAAGAAAACAGGCAACATTTTAAGATCCCATTTCTAGAACAGTTGGTGCAGAGAACCCAATTTTAGCTTCCCATTTCTAGAAAAATTGGCCTAAGAATGCCATTTCTAGCCTTCATGTATTTCAGTAAGGGCAGACAAATGGCTTTTACATTTTAATTTTTAAAAATATTTGTATTCTATCTATTGAGTTACATTTACTGTGAATCAATTAAGTTGGCAATTGTGTAGTATCTTCTTGGAAACTGGTGAGAAAATAAAAATCTGAATTTTTTCCTTTTCAATTTGCAGAGAGTAATTTCAGGTTGATTGCAGTCAGGTACTCTGACCTTGCAGAGAGATTGCTGACCCCTTGGAGTTATGTGGAAATTCAACCATTAGAGGAAATACTGAAATTGGGTCTGTGACATCCAGTTTTCAGGTGGGGAAGTGTGGGAGTCCCATCAATTATGCAAACAAGTTAACCTGATAATGATTCTGGGCACATTTGTACAGTAAAAGGAGTTCGGTAAGAATTTTGCAGAGGTTGATGATGTGCCAGATGAGGATGTGGCCTTGGGTGTAACTGTTCAGAACTGGACGAATAACGTAAGGCTGGAAGACAACGCTACTCTTTGATGTCATTTGAAGCGCTGGACAGTCCCCAGGTGTCCTCAGGTGCATCTACCATGCACAAGAGAGAGAGTCATCTCTAGGCTCAGAAAGATGCTTCCAGTCTCTTTATTTCCCACTTTGGGGGAAGAGGGAAGAGCACGGCCTCTCCTGAACCCTCAGTTCCCCAGATTATTATCCAGGTAAGTCTTCTGTCTGAGTGTCCACACTGGAGATACCCTGAGAAACCTCTATTACACTGGCCACAAATAGAGAACTGAGCCTTGATTTACAGAAAAGCAACACCAACAGGGGGGAGCGTGCGAGGATCCGTGGCGGCCCATTGAGGGAGAGCGAACGTTGTTCTGTCCTCTGGCCTAGACCCCTTAGTTAAGAAATCACAGGTGACAGGGCTGAAAGGGTGAATATGGGATGGATACTTCTAATCATCTGTACAACATACTCCTTCTCTGGGATAGTTAGAAAATATTTTATATGTATTAAGGTAAAAAGACCCCTTGAGAAACGGTATACTCTGGAGGCTACAAAATACTCAATTCCTAACTCTGTTCTACATTCTTTCATGCATAGATTATAAATGATCATCAAGAAGATAACATGAAGAAAGAAATGGTAGACCTGGGTCTGAAATGAACACAGAATTTAGGTACACAAGAGAGCACAGGAAGGGAAGGACCAGTGTGTAGAGCATGACAAGAAATTCGCGCTTCAGCTTCTGGGAATGTGTCTGAGCCACTCTGCGCCTGGGTGTTCACAACATGGCCACTGAGTGGCAGAGGAATGAATGACACATGTCTGGGCTGGAGGTTCCCTACAGAACACTTTGTCCAAATCCCTCATTTTTCAAAGAGCAAACAGAATCTCAGAGACTGGCAAGGAACTGGCCCAACCCCTCAGGTAGTTAGTGGCAGCACGAACGTCCATATCGGTGTTCTACCTGTAGCCCTCCAATCTTGGACTGAGGACAAGAGGGGATGCAAATGTGACCTGTGGAGCTCAAGAGCATAGAAATTCTCAGAATATGTATCTCAAGCTAATCAGGACTGGACTTTCTACCCACACTCCATAGCTCTGAGGTCTTAACTCTGTCATTTGGCCTCAGACCTATGTGTGGCACGAAGGAGCAACTTGCTCCATAGGGCGATGTCTGATGCTGACTCTCGCAGTGGTCACTGGAGCAAGGTGTCCTTGATGTGTGTGTTGGTCTCAAGGCCGTGAGCTGGAGCAGGCCTTGGAGTGGCATCAGGGACTGTTCCCCAAAACACCAGGGCGCCGCCTCAGGGGACTTCTCCTGGTCCATTGTTTCAGGAGGCGACTCCCCTCCACTCACCATTCCCTGTTACATGAAATCAATGGCAGGCTGTTTGGTGAGAATCTGGCCATTTCTTACCTCTTTATTAATGAGTAAAGAAATAAAAGGAAGGAGTCTTGAAAATAGTTCATTACCAGATACCTACCTGGAAGGGGGAAAAAATAAAGAAAAAGAAAAATAAAGCCTCACATAATTTCTTTCTTGTCTCAGTTCCAGAAACATTGCTTTTAATCATGGGACTTCTAGGTCCAATAGATACTACTTATGAATTTCTTTCTAAAAATCTGTCCTCTATTATCAATTGGTGTGGAGCCCCAGGGAACTAGTGGGCTAGTTCCCCCTGAGCTCATGCCTGCAATGAACTCATGTCCTCCATGACAATATGTGCCTCCATTCCCTGGGGCTTTCCCTAAGGCCCCAGTTTAACTGTGTTCCTGGACAGTGGGGAAGAAGAGTGGAAGACTGGGTAACTATTGTGATGCCTGTTTTAGTAATGGGATACTATGTCCAATGGCGATAAAAGAAGATCTCCCCAAATCACAAACCTACAAAATAGAAGAGTCAGGACCTTTGGATCCATGTCTTCTCCTGTGTGGTTTAGTCTTTTTCCAATGGATAGCTTTTTAGGAGAGGGAAATTTAATTCCACTCAGTCTATGTGATAGACTTGGGCCTTCAATAGTGACATTGAAAGGAAAAATAAACACAACAAAACTGTTTATTTCCTTTGTTTGAGAAATTACTCAGTCCTAGACTATTTTCAGAGTGAAGGATTTTGATTATTACTATTTGCCAGGATTTCGCCAAAATGGTTGTTTAATGTGCTCATAAAGATAAAATATATACATTCAAGGTATAAATTTGGAATGTATTAGAGGAGTGAAATAATCGTAGAGAATTTCTGGACTGAACTTCATTGCCAGGATCAATGCCTTAAGATGAGATTCATCCAAAAGTGAGAAGCTTATATGGTAACATATAGTAAATTGAAGAAAGAGCATAGACATTGTCAACCTCCCCTGCTTCCTACCATGTTGCCTCAATTCTAGCTCATAATGGTCATGAGAAGATCCTTTAAATCTAGATCTTCATAGTTTTTGCTTCTAGAAAAAAAAGACAAACGAATGAGCCTTGAATATTCAGAAGCATCATGTTACATATTCTCACACTTATTTTATTCAAATTCTGCTTCCTTTTGCAAAGGGTGATAATAAATGAATCTATTCATTCTTGCATTTATTCAACCAATGTTTATTGAGCACTTAGCATGACATGTCACATAACCAGTTACATTTGGTTTAATGAGGTGGTTCTATAAATCCTTGACCACAGACTTTTCTATGTACTTTGAGAGCTGGGTTTGATAAATGAAAAGCAATTCCTCATGCTGTTAAAAAAAAAAATTGCTGCTGCACACTGATTCTTAAGCAGTGACCTCAGTTCCTTTGGGGGCCTGGCACAGCACGTGGGTTCTGAAGTTTGTTGCCTTTCCCAGTTGTTTTCATCATCAAGAGATATTTCAACTGTTTCTCAGTTGAGACAAATAACCCCGTATCTACAACAAGCAGAATCATCACCAACAGAGGGATAACGAGTTGTAGCCAGCTATACTTGCTTTGTTGAGCTGGAATGGAACACAGATGCGACAAGAAACATGATTCATATTAGAAGTTGAAGAATGAGCTTCAGAGCTTCATTTTAAGAGAGGGACCAAACGTGGTCCTCCAGCCTTAGCATAACATGGCCTCCAGGAACAGAGAGAAAACACATGGGAGACTAGGTTACCCAACCTGTGCTCCCTGGAGGCCCAAGGAGGACTAAATATTTCCCAGTAACCCCTGTTCACAACCTTTCCTCTAGCCAATGTGCTCAAGAGAAAAGTAATAGGAAAAAGGACCCTTTTCTTGAAGCTGACACGACCACCATCCGCATACAATTTGGAGGTTGAAAGGAGACAGACTGAAGTCAGGGGATCACTAGTGCCTTATTCTTAATTAGTCAACCATCATTTCTTACACGACTGCTTGGTGACATAAAGTACTGGGGCACATATCCAATTCTATTGTTTTGTGACTCTGTTATCCTGTTTACACAGTAATGGTTGTTCTAGAATTATAGAGCTCCCACATATTACAGAAAGAAATCACTTCAGGACAGTGTTTTTCCCAACAGTGGCTACAAAGCAACCATCACTTGAAGGACCTTCTAAAAGTATTGACTCCAAGCCTCATCCCAAACAAATTCACTAAGAATCTGAGGAGAAAAGACATGAATATCAATATCCTTTTAAGTTCCTCAGGTGATTCGAGTGGAGTTTAGGCCAAATCTTCTATTTTACACACAGGAAATACAGAAACAAATAACACTTTGGTCTCAGATTAACAGAGAACTGTCTGCAAAGCTTAATTCTGACTTTTGGTCTCATGATTTTATAGACATAATTATCAATATGCCTAGAAAAAAAATCACCTGATTTTTTTTCGTTGCAAGGCAAATATTTCAAAGGCTCCCCTTGTTCTATAAAAAGTTTGGGAAGAGCAGTTTTTCATATGGGCATCGTCTCCACATCCAGTCTGTTTTCTCACTTCCCCTAAGACACAGGCACATGGCTGCCTTATGCCCATATTGACTGCTTAGTTTCCTATTCCTTCCCTCCAAAGCTGGAATAGACTTTTCTAGCTCTTTACAATCTTTATTCCTTTAACTTTGGAACTCTCTTTCAATATGACAAATATAAATACTTCCCTCAGGAGAAACAGATGAGTTTGAGCTCAAAAACTATCACAATCTCTTACATCTGTGCAGTGCTTAATAGTTTACAAAGTTCTATGATAAATATTGACACCCTAATCTTCATAAAAAATTCCATAATGTGAGCGAGTATTACTATCATCATTGAACAAAATGGACTCTAAGACTGAAATATAAATTACAGCATTGGTCACTTCATTGTAAACCTAGTAACTGTTCCCAGTTGCCTCATTCTACAAGCCGCAAACACCGCAGGTTCAGATCTCCTCTCTTCCTTTCCCTGCTACGGACTATTTCTTTTGCCTTTACCAACTCACCTTTCATGACAGTGATTTTGAGGGGTTCAGAGCTACATCTTTCTGTCTGTGACTTCTGCTTGCGCTTAAATGAACCATTGCAGTGATAGGTGCCGCTGTCCTCAGTGTTCATATTTGCAATGGTAATGGATTCATGGTTCTCGTAACGGTACTTGAAAGGTTGGTCATCCTTGTAGTAGATTGGCTTGTAGACAGTCCAATTCTTCCAGCCATGGCACCTGAGGGAGATGGACTCACCCTCCAACACCACCTCAGCAGAGGTCTGAAGGAGCAGCCAGTCTGGAGAGCAGTCATTACGTTATCCATTTAGCAACACATGGAGAGAAAGGAGATCAGGGGCATGGAGAAGGGAGAAAGAGGGGGATGACAAATAGATTATAGATAGATCGTCGATACGTGGGAGGTAGAATAGATTATAGATAGGTAGGAGGCTAGACCATCAATAGATTACATATATTATATATATGTGTGTATATATATATGTATATATATATACACACACACACATAATGTGTGTGTATGTGTGTGTGTGTGGATAGGTGGACAGATCATCAATGGATAGCTGATAGATAGATAGGTAGGTAGGTAGATAGATGGATAGATAAAAGGGGTTACAAGTGGAATGTGGGTCAGAAACTATAGATTATCATTAACCCAATTCTTGACTCATAAAATAAATTAAAAATAAACACATAATAAAGCTGAGCTTGTTTTCTATACTGATAAATACTTTCTCCTTTTTCCCTCCTTTCTCCTTCCTATGCTGATAAATACTTCCAATACTGATAAACATTTTCTCCTAAATACTTGTCTTCTATACTGATAAATACTTTCTCCTACTGACAGCATGGAGCCTTAAAGTCACTCCTGCCTTTCTGCTGAACTCAGACACAGAAGTCCGGAAACCCAGAATTCCCTTCAGGAGTATTACAACTAGTTCTAACCACTGCAGGGAAAGTAAAGAGGGAATTTTAAGTCAGGAGAGTCTATTTTGCTCTGAATTCATTCAGGCTTCCAATCCTGCTATTAATTATAGTTGGCCTCAAAATTTCCTTAAAACACATGAAGCGGTTTTAGTTATTTGTGAAATTCTCAATCTAATGTTCCCATTCCCAGGTAGCTCTATACTTCATGAGGTCAGGGCCTTCCTCTCATTCTACCTGACACCCTCCATGCCTAGCACAATGCTTAGGAGTCGATAGACACTTAAAAAACATGTGTGAACAATAAGTCAGTAGAAGACAACAATCTAATGCCATTGTAATAATTGAAAAGCATTGATGAAAGAAAATTTTCAAATGGGAAGATGACTAATGTGTGCAAGCACATTTTATTTATGACAAATCTCTGAGGCCTTCTCTATAAGCTTCTACAAGGAAATAAAGACACTATCCCACATTGATTTAGTTCATATTTGGAATTTACACAGAGACGTTAAGATATTTATTTTCAGTGGGGAGAAAACTGTAACAGTGACTTATCCATCCAAATGAAATCATTAGTTTGTTCATCCAACATTTACCGATTAAGCTCCATGTGTAAGCATGTTGTGCTAATTGTTGGCAGGAGGAGAGTAATACAGATGAAATGAGCGTAAGAACTGTTTTTCAATAAGAATAAATGACATGAGGGATGTACGCAGATATCCCTAATAATTAACCTAGAGTTCAAGTCACGACGCATGGATTATTCAGAGTATATATAAAAAAAGACTTTTCATTCTACTCCAGGTTTTGCGAAATTCATAAATCCATTGTGCCATTTGACCACACAATGTACATCTGTGTCTAGGTAAAACATACAGAGAACAACAGAGTACAAGGGTAAAATGGAGAGGTGACCGGGATAATGAAGGAGGATGAAAAGGTGGACAGCAGGAGTGGCTGCAGAAGAGGGATGGACAAGTCTTGGAAGCCCTCAGTCTCACCAGAGGCTCCCAGCCTTAGAATAACCTACTTTCCCCCGTCTGCCCGTGGGCCGTTCCTCACGTGGGAGCTGGGCATTTCCGTGTCCCTAGAACTTACCCTTGAACACTCTCAGGTATACAGGATTACTCCTGTGCAAATTTTGGTTCTGACATTCATATTCCCCGCTGTCTTGAAAGCTGGCATTCACAATCTTCAAATATGAAGTATCTGTTGAAAAGGTGGTGTTTCTGTGAAACCACTTAGTGGGGATGTCTTCACCGAGATTATTCTGGTTACATCGAAGAGTCACACTCTCTCCTTCAAATATTCTGTTCCATGGGGGGCTCAAGGAGATCTTGGATTTCCCAGGGGCTTCAAGAAGATTAAATTATGGAAAGAAATACAGAAGGAAAAATCATCAAAGGGTACAAATATGTCCAGAGTCAGTAATGACTGCACTCTGTCCTAATCCCTCAGGGAAGCATTAAACATTGGAGGAAACAGGGCTGTGATCCCAGAGAACTCCCAGTCTAGGAAGACAGGACACAAAGGCACGAGATTTAAGAACAAGCGACTTACTGTGTGGCTTGAGATCTCTCATCCTAATTCTCTTAGTTTCAATTTCAGAATATATAAATGAGAATCGCAGCCCTTTTTCAGGTGTAGGCACCATCTGTCAAACTCGACCCTGCTCAGCTCAAAGGCTGGTATATGGTAAATGTTCATTAAATATTTATCAAGCAAATGAATGCAGGAAAAATAGGTGGATACATGTATTGGGCTAGTGCCAACAGACAAATAGATAAAGAAAATGTATTTGTACAGAATAAAGCACTACTCTGCCATAAAGAAAGATAAACTTGAAGCGTTTGTGGGTAAATGGATGGCACTTGATGCTATAATATTAAGCGAAATAAGTCAGACACATAAGCTTAAATATTTCTCTTACAGGAGGGAATATATATATATATATAGAGAGAGAGAGAGAGAGAGCGAGAAGGAGGGAGCAAAATAGAAGGTAGATAAACAGGAAGTATGGAAATCTTTTTCAAATGGATGGGGAACAAGAAATGGATAAGAAAGTAGAAGGGAGAGAGGAGAGGGAAAAGGGATGGAAAAAATTATGAAAATAGAGTGTTGAAATGGAAAGGGAACAGAGTTAGGAGCAGCGTGGAGGGAGGGGTAGAGGGAAAAAAGAATTCAGTGGTATTACGTACATACACCAACCTCCCACGATAATTGTAATCATTATGTACTGCCAACATGTACTAATAAAAAATGCATTGGGCTAGATGCAGTATACACCGTTTTCCCAAGATCTAAATTTGATGAGTATTGAATTGTAAGTGTATAGAGAATGAAAAGTGTGTGTCAGTTCTGCAAGAGAGTGAGCTGCCCCAAGACACTTAGTGCCCAGCGGCTTCCAGGGGCAAAGGCGTGTGGTGCAAATTTGAACAGAGGCCAAGGAAGTGGCTAGACAGTGACAAACAAACAGTGCTGTAGTCGAAGGAGAGCTGGATTTATACACAAAGGACTTGTGCTGGAATCCATTTTTGTTCTTAGCTGTATAAACTCCAGGAAGTTACTTAATCTGAGTTTCAGCATTCTCAGTTATAAAATGATACAAACTGAACAGAAGCAAACAAAATCCCTGGAAGAGGAGCTGAGAGATGTAGACAGGCAGCAGACCCGGCGTGGGGCTTAAACAGAGGAAGCGATGACTCGAGAGCATGAAATAGCACACGAGAAGCTTCTGAAGAGGGAAAAGGAGGAAAATGTAAGGTAAAGATGGAAAGCGAGCTGAGTGTGGAGGGTAGATTCATTCTCATCAGGAAACAAGGGAGGGGATGCGGGCGCACCGTGAGGGAGAGGAATGCCTGGACATTCAGAAGAGCTGAGGGGACAAGGAGAGGGGACTCACCCATCAGTGTGCCATCTGGAGCTGCAAAAACCCAGAGACAACAAGTTAGCGTCTATCCCGGCCCCCGAACTTCAGAGGACTGGGATCCACGTCCACTGAGATCTCGGGCTCAACTGTCACTTCAGGACTCTGACCCGGCTGGAGAAGGAGCTTCTCTCTCCTTCATCCTGTCACCCTTGTCAGGAATCTTGCACCCTGGAAGATGCCAAGGGGATTGCGAGGAACCAGGCTCTCAGTCTGCTCCCTCCAGGGTCCTCTGCTTTCCGGTTGTTTCTCATACAGAGTCTCTAGGAAATACCTCACCGTTTGAAGATGTCCTAGAAAAAGTTAGCACTAAAACTGCCGAAGTCCCTGTGCCTGCTGCTCCCCAGATCCCTGTGGGCCCTCAAGAAGGAGGAACTGGCCCTCTACTTACAAAAGAGCAGCAGAGCTATCCACAGCAGGGCAGACCCATCCAACGCAGCAGCCATCTCTACTTCGACTCCAGGTGCCCACTGGGTAGGCTCTAGAGCCTCAAAAATAGGCTTGAAACCAAAAAGGAGAAGGAAATGTTGTATGTGTCATATCTGGTTAACTCAGCTGTGCCTGGGCTTGCCTCTTTCTCCAGCGATAATGTTCAGGGCAATTTCATCTTTATCTGTTTATTCTACTCTCCACCGTACCTCGCACACTCACCTAAAACATGGTGGAGAGATAGGCATAGGTCCAGGCACAGTCCTGGGGCTCCACTGAACTGTCAATCCCTGCACAATTATGTGATTTGCAATTTAAGAAACTGAGATCAAAATAAAACAACCATTAATTACCAAATATCTTAATATATGCCAGGCACTATGCTAAATATCTCCTGTTTTATTCATTTCTCACAAAACTCCTATGAATTATGTACTATCGCTATCTACATTTTGTCGATAGGAAAACTGGATCTTAGGGTACCACCTACTAAGTGGCTAACTTGGGGTTGAAAGACGTAAAGTCTCAGCGAAGAGTTGAACTCGTAGCCATTGTGACATACTGTTGGTGTGTGTTCTGGTGTGTGGTCAGTAATTGCTGAAGTTCTTTCGGGGTTCATCTGAGCTACCAACCATCTTATTACTTAATTTCCTGCTGATATATTCATCCACAAATCAACGTAATTTCTCCTGATTAACTGGTGATCTTCTATCTGACTGGCTGAATTGGAGGTAGTTTTAGAGATGCCTTCTTTATTGAGTCCTGATCTGATTTATGACATGCGGATATTAACCATCCATGGAATAAGGATCTAGGTGTTTTAATTTATTTGATTTTATTTCCCAGCTTTGCTAAATTTTTAATTTTATAATCGTCCAGCATGAGCATCCTTTATCCTTAGATATACATCTTTTTTCTTTTTTTTTTTTTTTTTGTCTTTAGGTCCCCTATGACTAATTCTTCATCTTTTTAGTGCTGGACAGTATTGGTTACCTTCTTAGCTCTGATATTGATGACGACGTTGTAGATGGTCATGCCATAAATACTTATCATGAGTTGCCATTTACAAAGTTTTTTTTTTTAACACGCAGTGTTAATTTTGTATTTTCCAAAATTCTGGAGTAGGAAGAAAGAGTATACTTAAGCCCCTTTCACAGATGAAACTACTGAGGTACACACTGTGCCATCACACATACTCAACCTCAGAGACTGTTGAATCAAATTAAGTCTATTGAATTAAACTCAAAGCCACTGTGCATAAAGTGCTATCTAAAACTTCCAATTTTCTATGGCATGAGAGAATACAGGGCTAAGAGGACTCATAAGTAGAAATTTTTAGCTAAGATTGATTAGCGATTGATTCCTGCCACAGGACATACAAAGTTTTAGTGACAGATCTTTATTTATTTATTTATTTATTTAGGTACTGGGGATCGAACTCAGGGCCTTGTGCTTGGTAGGCAAGCACTTTAACCACTGAGCTAAATCCCCAGCCCCTTTGTCTGGGTTTTGTGTGAGTGCATTCATACACTTCTGTGCGTATGTGTGTTCAGAGACTTGAATTCAAATACTCCTAATGTTTACATGATTGAGGTTTACTTATAAAATAGGGACAACAATAGTATCCAGATCACGGCTTTATTATGAGATTGATAAGATAATAAACAGGTAAAGTGCATTGCATGACATCTGACATGTAAAACATGCTTAGTAAATATATCTTCTTCATTATCATTATTTATTCCTATTTCTTTGAAGGAATATGAATGTCGACTGGATTAAGGCAGTCAGAAACCTATAAAAGATGGTTTATTAATAACCAGTACCTTATCCTAGTATAATTCATCTAAGCAATCTCACTCTTCTCCACAGTCACAAAGAAGAGCGAACAATTAGGAAACCCGAGAACACAGGTGTGATGGGGTTGGGGAGACAAAGGAGAACTGAGAGAGATAGAGACTCAAGGTGCTGTCTGAGGGTGACATTAGAATCCTTAGACCCTGGAAATGGCAACAGATCCTACTTTATTCTTTGTTGAGAATTCGTCCAGGGTTTTTTGGTTCCCTTTTTTTTTCTAGGACAATGGTCCTATGATAAAGCTGTCCATCAGATATGGTCACTTTCTGTGATTATCTATTTAAAGGTTTTCTCTGAGTCTCCTCAGAGAATCTACCGGCCAAGTATCTCCAAGTTTGCTGAGCTTGATTGAGCCAGTGGAGAAGTACTAGTCCTAGTTTGAAGAGTATAGGATTTGGAGTTATATTACTTTCATTTAATTCACCATTCTAAAGCTTTGGCATTAGTGTCCAGCATTGAAATAAAGCATTTTGGTAATAGCAACAGCAAAGTTCTAACAGGCTCAACCAAAGCAGTTTATTAAAACTTAAAAAGCAAACCACATCACCTACCTGCCCAACATTTAAATAAAGTAAAAAACAGAACAACCAATGACCTGAACATCAGAAGGAACATACCATACTCTAATTCCTCAAGTATGTAAGCACAGGAATACAAAGAAGCAAACCAAACACTCAGAAGAAGCGCAGAAACACTAAGACTAGATGAGGGTTCTACGCTATCCTGGCAGAACTGATTGATGCACCAGTTTATTTCCATACCTTTAAAAATTTTGTATATTAACATAATGTCTTCCAAAATTCGTATCCACTGTCTAGGTGAAAAGGGCTGCTCATTTCTCCCAGCCTGTCCACATCAACAACATAAGGAAACCAATATATATATATTTTTTACCAAGAACATGTATTGGTACAGTGTATACATAATGATCACATTCATCATGGTTAGTTTATATCTGTACATGATATATCTTGGTTTTTCCCCCTCTTCCCCACTCCTCCTGCCCATTCCCCCTTCCTTATTTACAGCAGGTTTATTTATATTTTTCCATTTATTTCTCTTTCTTCTTTCTTCTCTTTTTTCCTTCCTTCTTTTCCCCCTAGGAGAGCCAATATGTTTTAATACCACTTCTTACCTCAGGCTTTGAATCTGGGTACACGTGTACTCAACACATAACAGCATAACCTTACCCCAATTTTGACCTGATATTGGCTCACGAAAGCCTTGATCCAGATTTCACTTTGTAGCAGGAGACGTGCCATTCAAGTGGCCAAGTGTGCACGATAGGCCCTATGGAATGCCAGGCGTCCTTGCAGCTAGCTTCCGGGGGAGAAGCTTTTGACAAGAACTTTGGTGTTTGAGGACATGGCTGGCAGAGGACGCATCAGTGCTCTGTGCCCTGGTTTTTGTGTCCTTCTCCAAAAGTGGGAAGCAGAAGGACCAATCTGTTTGCTTCTTTCTATCTTTTTTTTTTTTTTTTTTTGTGCTGGGGATCGAACTCAGGGCCTTGTGCTTGTGAGGCAAACACTCTAACCGCTGAGCTATATCCCCAGCCTGCTTCTTTCTATTTTAAATTCTATGAAGCCAAGGTTCATATAATATTAGATATAAAATGACTAATGAGCAAAATACTTGTCTGTTCATGATGTATGTACACTTAATAAATATCATTAGGTAAGTATGCAACGTGTTTTATCTACCTTGTTCTTCCTACCAATTCTATGTGGTTAGGAATGAGGAAAATGAGTCATAAAGAAGCTAAGTGCTTGTTGAAGGATTTGTCATTGCTAAGTGAAGACTTAGATTTTGGGCCCAAACAATCTGTCTGAAGAGTTCGCACTCATGAACAGACAGAAAGCTTGGCAGATAAATAAATGTATTAGTCGGTTTTCCATTGCTGGGACAGAATACTTGACATGCATAACTTAAATGAGAAAAGGTTTATTTAGGCTCATAGTTTCAGAGGTTTTAGTCCATTGTTAGTTGTCTCCAATGCAGAAATAGCATGGTGGAGGAAAGCTATTAATTTCAGGACTGCCAGGAAGCAGAGAGAGAGAGAAAGAGAGCCAGAGAGAGGGGAAGGGACTGAAGACAGGATTTACCTTGCGATGGCACGCCTGTAGTGACCTACTTTCTCCGAATGGGCCCTACTTCCTAACAAACTTGTTCAGCTATGTACTTATCAATAGAAGCCATTGATGAGGTGAGTACCATGATCCAGTTACCTCTCAATATCGCCCCCCCAACATTGCTGCACTGGGGATCAAAGCTTTAATTAATGAATCTTTGGGAGATGCTCCATATTTAAGTCATAACAATATATTAGATAGACAAATGGATAGATAGATAGATAGATAGATAGATAGATAGATAGATAGATAGAACTTTATTCATCCAGTCTATACATATGATTGAAATGCATGTGAATTCATAGTACCCACGCAAAACCTCCTTGGATTCTCAGGAATCCGTAACTCACAAATAGGAAATCACTGATCTATTTAGTTCAACTTTGTGTTCTACAAGTTCCTTTTCTCGGTTCAAGGGATGACTTCTCAATCCATAGCCATGCATAGTTTTTGGCATTGGAGGTTTATTAACTGTGTGCATTTCGTGCACATTTCTAAAAGGAAGATGGAAAACAGAAAACTCCTTGCCTTTGTCCTGTAGATGATTAGGACCTGGACAGAATCAGCTCTGCCTGCTTCCTTCTACCATATTGAACAGGAGTTGGCCTGGGGAAGAACACCCAATAATAGGTGCTATCTGGTGGATTTTCACGTTAAAGTCAGTGGCCTTAATACTTTTTACTTCTTGTCTCAACCTGAGTTATTATGTACTTTGGGTCCAAAATATATATGGAAGAAATAAATGGAAACTCTAAGGTCTCCTAAAATAAACGCCACTCAGTCAGAGATGAGGATGGGAATTATACAAGCTGCAGCCTTAGGTACAGATAGAGGGTTCCCCCCAGGAAAAGAAAAATGAAACTTCAAGAATTAACACCAGAGATGATCCTTTCCTTTCTACCTTTTTTTTTTTTTTGAGACTAATTTCTCTCTAATATGGAAGGGAGAACCAGGTGGACTATCTCATAGATAGTAGATGAATGGAGTCTAGTTATGAAATATATTACCAGCAACTGATTTTATTTCTTTTTTTATTTTTGGTGGGGAGGGGTTGAGACAGGGTCTTGCTTTGTCGTTCAGGCTGGCCTTGAACTTGCGGCAATCCTCCTGCCTCAGCCTCCTGAGTGCTGGGATTACAGTTGTGTACCACCATGCTTGGCTAGCAACAGATTTTAATAACAACACTTTCGTTCAAATTTAAAAGTTATCGTACTATTTGGATGTTAAAGATTTATATAACTGGAGCTAATATACTACAGACTGTTTATAAACAGATATACAGATTGAAAGTTGTCAGTGGAAGCTAAGAGGTTAAAGTTTCAGGGACATAGTTACTTTCTGATTGGATATGAAAACTCAGTAAACTAGGAAAAGATTCCCTAACTGCTGTTAGAATTCTTGAGTAGCCCCTTAAATATAACATAACAGAAAACTTGTCTATAGGTTCCCTAAAATTTCGCAGGGATGATCACTGACTTTGGGCAATCTATTTTACACCACGATCTGTTTTATAGTGTGCAGATGTGGGCACCTATGACATCAAGCTGACTGGCTTCAGGACGTGTAGTCGATCAGTCACTCACACTTTGCAGATGAGACCTCTGTGTGGCATCTTGTAGTTAAAGAGGGAGTCTGAGCCACAACTGTGACTTTCGCCTTATAACACTATGTTCCAGCCAGGAGGCTCTGAGGGCCTAAGGTCCGCCTTCATGTCCTTCGTCAGGTGCAGACATTTCAGGAGGTGACTTTCCCCCTTTGAATGGGGAGAACATATTACAAGCCTGCTGAGGAAGATTCTCAAGGGACGTGGTGGTGGAAGAAAAGTTTTTTTTTAAAGTGTTAGAATATTATATTACATTTTAAAAATTATAAGAAAAATATTAATGATTAACCATGCATACTTCAAAGAAATTAAGTGCAGGATTAATTAAGAGTTCAGGCTGGGAACAGGTGCTGGCATTCAATTCTCAGCTGAGACCACTTGTTGGCTACTTGTCTCTTGCACACTGCTAAATCTACCATTGCCTCAGCCTCCTTACCTGTGAAATGGAGGTAGTGAGGGTACTTTCCTTAAGGTTGGTACTTAAGTACTAAGTGAGTATTTAATGAGTTAATACAGTGTGCCTAGAGCAGAGCATGGCAGACAGGTATGCATTACCTCATACTGGTATGCTGATGTAAGCAGCCATTGCTTAGGCTGTTATAACTAGCGAAAACAAACAAACAAAAACCAAAAACTCCTTCCCTGTCTTCCTGCCAGTAAGATTTACCCCCTTCTCACATAACACAAGGCTGCAGAGATGGGGGTAGGGAGCTCTCGGATCATTTCTAGGTGTGGTTCTAGACAGAAACATTCTGGTTTTGCAGTCAACCCTCCAGGCAAATGTAGTGTAGGCCGGTTTATTTCATGCTTCCTTACAGAATTACACAGTTAAAAAATGGAAACAGCTTTTTCTTAAAGGAATCCCTTTAGGCTGTGAGCAGATAAGGACAAGAGGTCTTAGCCCAGCCTGGGGCATTTGCATTTTAACAACTTGCAAAGCACTAATCTTTCGGGATGCTGGCTAAACAGTACTGTGACCAGCATGTTTCTAGGGGGCGAAGGTGGGTATGAGTGGAGGTTGGGGAAATGAGGAGAGACAGGGAGACATTGTGAGTCTTTTGTTACGTGGTCATCATACTCCCTACAAGCGTTATGTGCTGCAGAAGGCTCTAAATGTGTGCGTGTGTGTCTGTGTGTGTTGGGAAGGGAGTTTGAGTAATGAGTATGCAGGAGACATTTTTAACATTAAGCAACCAAATGCCCTGTAATAACCAGGGCAGCTTTGCATGCTAAAAACTGTTCTGCTTCTGTACACCTTTCCTAAGTCCAGTTAGACATTTTGTATATTTGAGCCTTGAATTTGACTTTGACAAATATGAGCCAAAGTACTTTTTCAAATATATCAGAGTTTACAGGAAATGAACTCGCATGTATATATATATATATATATTTTTTTTTTTTTGGTGGTGCCGGGTATCGAACTCAGGCCCTTGTGCTTGCAAGGCAAGCACGCTGATCACTGAGCTAAATCCCCAGCCCCTTTTTGTTTTCTCTTTCTCGCATGTATACTGAGGGAAGATTATTCTTTGCTTAGAACAGCATCCTTGAATTTTTTGCTGTTTCAGAAAATTGGATCACCAATAGCTACAGTGTTCATATTTGTGTCATCCTTTGTAGCACTTACTGATCACAGACATTTTTTATTATAAAATTTTCTCATTTTATTACTTCTTATATGAAAACTATGAATCATACTGATTTCAAAGAATATATCTCAGTGTAGGTAACACAGAGAAATGGATCCAGTTTCAGGTACCTAAAATGTAAACAATTTAGGGGGCCCTTCTTAAAAATGTAAATAAAAAATGATGAATACATTTTCAGGTACCAGGATGATGGCTTATTTAGAACAAGAGAATAAATCTCAACAAATGAAAAAGGATTAAAGCTGACAAACTACATGAACATTATAAGATCCAGAAAAAAAATAACAATTAATGTGCCACTTACACACTCCACTAATGTACTTTTCTTCTTCTACATATTTTTGCCACATACTATTTGATCTTCTCTTTACCAGACAGTAACATTGTAATATAATTTTTATAAAGAAACTAGAAATGTAATTCACTCCTCCAGCATCATTGATCAACATTTATTTTCTATTATTGATAGCTGGGGTGCATAGAAAAATGCAATTTCTTGTGCAGTATTCTCATTGTAGCCCTGCTACGGACTGTGCCTCACTAACACAGGCATTCTGATGAATTCTATAGTGCTTGATTCCCATCACAAAAGGCAGCAACACTGTGATGTATTTGTAACCTTGTATTCTGCACTATCGAGTAGATTTCTGATAGGAGACAACTTCCCTTTTCATTTGATGTGGAAAAAAAGTAAATCATCTGCAAGCAATTCTGCACATTCCTGATGCTAGGGAAAAAAATTTTTTTTATAAGACTGGCTTCTGACTCCAGATATTTCAACCTTGGTTTTCCTTCACTGCCCACAGATTTCCAGTGCCCAGCGCAAAGGATACTTTCATGCCAGAGCACGACCTTTTGCCATCCGCTTCTTGTTATGAAGCCGGGAGAGTTAGCTCTTTAATTCAAGAGTTTTTGTAGGACAGCTTGCAGTATATTACTACACCTGGCAGTGACTGCAAGCCACATAATCTATCACACTAAACCAGGACTTAACTGATCTTCAACTAAAGTTCTCCTCCACTGGATCCTACAAACTGCCTGCAGCAGCTCTCATACTGCCAGTGGGGAAGGAAATGTGATGGGAAAAAGTGTGAGTGGGTAAAGACAGTGGTCTTGCCTGTATGGCAAACATGTTGGTATGATGTGGACGAGTGTCCCCTAAGGGCCTTGTGTTAAAGGCTTGGTCTCTGGCCTGTGGTGCTATTGGGAGGTTCTAGAGCCTTTAAGAGGTAGGACCAAATGGGAGACCTTAGGACCCTGGGGACATGACCTGGAAGGGGGTATTAGGATTCCAGCCCTTCCTCATCCTCTCTCTTTGCTTCCCAGAAGCAATCATCATGAATTAAGCAGCTTTCTCCAGTATACACACTCCCACTCTGGCGTGTTGCTGGGCACAGGCTCCAGGGCAATGGGGCTGACTCAACATGTACTGCAACCTCCAAAACTGTGAGCCAAAATAAGGCTTTCCTTTTTAAGTTAATTCTCTCAGATATTTTGTTACAGTGACAGAAATGTGACTAATGCAAAGATCTTAGTTTTATAAATTTTACAAAACTACAGGGTTTATTCAGGGTATCAAGGGAGTGCCCATGTGAGTGAGGGAACATGACGCCTTTCATTCACCTTTAATGTAATTCTATCTCTACTAGATCCACCCACAATCTATCAGGTAGGAAAGAAAGTGCCATGAAATGTGTGATATCAAACAGTGTGTGGTCTTATTGGAAAATACTTGTCTGGATTTTGAAGAAGAGAAAAGAAATAAAAGAAGGTAGAACACAGTCCTAAACATAATCCCAGGAATATTCTGTTGTAGCTTTTCCTTTTCCTCCTCTGAAACAAGCAACACTTATCAATTACTAGAGGTTCAAATGAATATTGAGGGTCTAAATGAAATAAAAACTCATAGTCTGACATGTGATTTGAACATTGGACTGAATATTAGAAATAGAAGTGTTGTCAGAAAAGTCAGGACATTGAGTGCTCATACCTGTAGACCATTGTTTCTTATAATCAGGGATTTGTAAATTTTTTCACGAGAAAATACATACATTTTCATTGGTAGTAAAAATTAATCTGTATAGATGTTATCGATTATTCAGATGACCATTTCATGACCAAAAATTGCCACTTGATTTCAGTGCCTACATTTGCAGTTTTTTGTTTATAATTCACAACCGCATTCAATGACTGCCAAATTGTCTTGTTACACCTGTGAATATGGGCTTCCAGTTGTTCAAATAGAGAAAAATGGAAAGGAGAGTAAAGCAACACAAAAACTACCATATAATAGGCTGCCAACTACAGATCAACCTTCTTTATTGTACCTAATAGCACAACATATATATTGCAGGAATATATATGAAGAAAACTATATAACTCAAGGAGCAACAATTAATTAGAAGGAATGTGTAACACTAAGTATGAAATAATGTTTTAGACATTCAATTCCTAAATTAGATTTATACCAATTTACCATGTAGGTCAATAATGTCATGATGTTAATCTTATTTTTAAGAGAAATAAAGAACTACATAAAAGTATCAAGGGCTACCTTGTTAAACTTATCATTTAAATATAACTTGTTGGTAAAGTTATGATTAATTATATACTCTTTCCAAAATGAGCACATTAACTCTTGAAGCTCATTAATATAATTTTTTCAGTATATTTTCCAACAGGTAATTCTGAGCTTAAATTACTATGATGAAAGACAGGAATGGTTTAAATATAGATTTAAACCTGATACTTAAACTTTCAGCCATTAAATCCAACACAAAAACTTGGTTTCTGCACAAGAACATTATTAATAATGTACTCATTTCCTTATTCCATAAGTATTCATGTGCCAAAGATTCTGTTATGTGCCTATGATGCAAAAAAATAGGTAGAAAAAATATTTTCCTTCATAGAGTAAGCTTGTCATTGGAGAAGGTAGACAATAATTAAGCAGGCAAAAAATAGTAAAGGCTTATAACAGACATTTGTAAAAAGTAAATAATGTTCCTTTGCAGAAGTACAAAGGTAATCTCTTTTAGACAGGTGACCTTTCAATGAAAACGGTATTTAAGGAAAAATTTAAAGCATGAGATAGAATGGATCATGCCCAAAGCTGGAATAAGAATTCAAGCAGTTGAAAGATGAAAGTCTCCATAACAAGAAAGACTTTGGAGACTCCTTGGAATTAGGAGTGGAACTGTAGGACTGATGCATAGTGAACAAGGGAGACAAGGGCATAAAATGAGATTGGGAAGAAGGTAGAGGCCAGATCGTGAGTGCCTGGTACAACATAGTCAAGTGCCAGGATTTTATTTGAAAGGTAATGAAAAGTTATCAAACTGTTTTAAGCAGGAGAACACACACACACACACATATGGGTACATATATATCCACACAAATGTAAGTTCTCTTGCTTCAAACAGCTGGAAGTCTTTTCCTGTGTATGACTATTGCATGGGTACACAAACACATGCATATATACGTAAACATATACCTATAGTGATGTAAAATATAGATTTTTGCATAGGTATTGGGAGATACATAAAATATAATTTCATTGACCATAAAAAATGATGATAAATTGGCTAAGGGAGGTCAGAGTACAGATTATGAAAAGTTGATGGATTTGATGCATATATTGGAGATGATATTAGCAGGATTTATTGACAAATTGGAAGGTAAAGAGAGCATAACATATGGTTCCTAATTTTCTGTCTGGGTAAAATATGAGGACATGTATCACACAGTGAACACTGCAGAAGTACTATATTTAGAAGGTGGACCAGATTTAAGGAGGAAAATCAAGTGTTCTAGTTTGGAGATGTTTTAGTTTGACATGTCTTTATTATATCTAAGTGCTTATGCTAAACAGGCAGTTATACAAATTGGGAGACCAGAAGAAATGTCTGACTAGAGATATAAATCCGAGAATCATCGGCATATGTTTAAAGTCGCAGGATAAGATGAGATCAGCTAAAGAGAGAGAAAATGTAGCTAAAGAACAGAGCAAAAAGCAGGATAGAGTCCTATTATTCCAATATTTTGAAGACAGGCTAAGGGGAAGAGACAGAAACAAGAATAGTGAAAGCAGATGGTAAAATAGGAAGGGCTCTCAGAAAACTGATTGTATCCCAAAAGACTCTCAAGAAACTGACTGTATCACTAAAGCTGGGAAGAGGACACACTTCAAGAAGGAAACAGTTTATTACATTGAATCTGGTTAAGAGGTGAAGAAAGATGAATAAAATTATACTTTGGATCTAACAACTTGGAAATCTTTGGGACTTTAACAATAGCAATTTCAGTGGGGTGGTATGTGTAGATGTCAGACTGAAGTGTGCTAAAAAGTAAATAGGAAGTAAGGAGTTGGGGAAAGCCATGTAGACAACTTTCTAAGAAGTTTTGCTGTGGTGGGGTGGTATAGAAATGCATAGACTCAAGGGAGAGCTTTTATTTTATAGAGATATTAGATGTTATTTTCTAACTGATAGAAATAATCCAGGGAGAAAATGTGGAAAGAAAAAGTTAGATATTTGAGTTATCTTGTAAAAGAAAATATGAATGGTTTTCATTTAGTCAATTCAACTCAATTCAATTCAATTCAGATCTATGTTTCTGCCTACCACATTACAGGCATTTAGTCTTTCTAAAGTTCTTGCATTCTGCAAACACACATACTAAAAATAACAAGTTTAAGGAGAAAAATGCTGGTGATAGGTCATGCAAAAGCCATCATTGCAGCACTAATAGAAACATTAACACTTCTAAATATACTAAATGGTAAAAAAGATAAAGTAAATTTCTAATACATAAATAAAATCAACAGTAAGTATATGACTTGATCTTTTTCAAAGGTTGATGGAAGGAAGTGACAAGGAGAAAATGCCAAAAAGCCGGAGAAACCATAATATGAATACACACAAGTCAGATTTATGGTAAAACTTGGCTAAGAAGGAAACTTGAGGTAAGTGGTTAGGGCCTAAGGTATGCTACCTTGCTATCTTCCACTGTGTAAGTGAACTTCATATTTAGTTGCTGTTTGTTGGTAGTACAAAATATTAACTTGGTAAGAAAAATCTTATTTACACCAACTTCCATATTATATTGACATTATTCCTTGGTCTGCCAATAATATATAGATGCATTTGCATTTCAGAAATAGACTTTGGATCTAAGCAACTGTAGTGAGTGTATTTCTTGCTTGTTAAGCAGCTGCTATGTGCATAGCAATATATTGAATGCTATGTTGGATACAAAGATACACAGAAAGGGGACTGCTTCTTAATATATTGACTGTAAAAACTTAATTCCCACTGACAGAAGTAATAATGGAGAAAATGGGAGCATTCTAAGGAAAATAATAAGTTCAGTATAGAAACAATAATAGTTACCTGTTCTTAGCAAACTCAAACTGTATATCAGACATTGCTATTTTATCCCACTTAATACTTACAGAAATCTTATGAATTAGGTACTACTAGTAGCCTTGGTCTTCATGAGGCAGAGTGGCTAAGATTATACAACTAGTGCGTGGCACAGCCTGGTTTAAAGCTCAGCAGTCTGACTGGCCAAGATCTGACAGGTGGGGAAGGAAGGCATTCCATTCCACGTGGTCGCCAACCATATTGCCACAACATTTAGGATAAGTGAACGCTTCATTCCCTCTCTTTATTAAGTTGAGGACTCACGTCTATTTTTTGCCCTGAGATTCATGAGTTGTTGTACTGGCAGAGCATCTGATGTTGCCAGAGCTTGCAGCAAAAGCAGGAAAGAGATAGTGGGCTTGAAACAGAGGTGGCAGACGTTGGCCTGTACTGTCAATATTTCTAGTGTCACTTGCTTAAGGGTCCTGAGGGTTCAGTGTGCATAACAAAAAGAGGCAATGGCTTAAGCTGTCTTGTTGGTTTCCCTCACAAAGGCCACTCTCAGCCAGGCACAGAGGTGCATGCTTATAATCCCAGCACTGAGGAAGGCTGAGGCAGGAGAATCATGGGTTTGAATCCCACCCGGGCAACATAGCAAGACCTGATTCAAAATAAACACTGGAATTAGTCCCTGGTACCATAAAAAGAAAGACAGTCTTCAGGTGAAAAGAACTCTGACAACAAGAGGATTTAGAGTGGCTGTGTGGAATGAGGGCTGATAAAAGCAGAAATTGGTTGAGCCTCGGGTGCACTGTCATTTTGATAGCCATGCATATGTACAGGACTTAGGTACCCATGAAAAACCTACAGTGGATCTATGCTTGAATAACTGACAACATATCTCCAGTTACAAGGTGGTGTTCACGTACAGGAGTAGAAGTCAGCAAAACAAGGAGCTGACAGCTAATCACTACGGATAGTTGCTTTACTCTCCTCCTCACTTCTCTCTTCCCAAAAATGAAGAAAGAAAGGAATGAGGGTGGTGTGGTTGCCACACTTTATCTCCCGACATATGTCAAATCACCGGAGCCATAAACTTAGCCTGTGCTCAGTGGCATGTGCTGGGGTAGGGAATGCTGAAGACTGGACAGAATTTTGAGTAGTGTAGAAGATTATATTTTAAAAAGAACAGAATTGTGTTATTAACCCTAATGAGACTATTTTAGCAACACAGAGTGATTAACGAGTTCTAGGATTGGGCCAAGATGTGATTAAGGAGGCCTGCTGCCCAAGAAGAATGGGGTCATGGTCGTAGTTATTGAAAATGTTAATGGTTTCATGTTTACACCTCATAGGTTGAGACAACCTTCAGAGCATTTGCGTCTATGGGATGGAAATGTTAGACTACATGTGCCGTAAGGTCCCCTGCATGTCTAACATCTAAGTATTTTCTGGCAATTAGGAGTGTAAGAGCTCAAGAGGATAAGAGTTAGTTACTCAGACAATGTGGCCCTGTCGTGGTTCCCAAAGGGCAGTGACTCCTGCTGTCTGGTAGACAAATCCTTATTCTTTTGTCCCGTCTGCCAGGTTGACAGTTCAGGATAGAGAGAAGCCTCCCCTTCTGTGTCTCTGCCTCAGCTGGCAGAAGCCAAAAGGAAATGCAGCGGGAGGCAGTGAGAGATTTGAAAGCAGAAGGTGGAGAAAGAAAGGAATTAAAAGCAGAGCAGTGGAAAGGTGGTAAGACTGATGTAACAATAGGAGATTTGTTGAAGATGACTTGGGGAAAGGAGATGCTATTTCGAGTTTCCCAGTTTTTCTCATAAGTCTTAAAGGAGGAAGATATCATAAAATTTTAAAATAGAAAAGAACCTTAGACAAGCAATTTAAATTCCTTTATTTTAGGGAATGAGTAGCCTGAACTCCACGGAATAGTTTAATGTGAATTATGAGGCTCTGGTGGTAGTTGTGGTGGTTGTTTTTGTTGCCTCTCTGAAGATTTAACGTTGAAAAAGGGATGAGGGGCCAGGTGCTCTTAAGAATATATAGTCTGGGGTTGGGGATTCAGCTCGGCGGTAGAGTGCTTCATTTTTAATGGTAAGTATACCAGATCTTGCGCTCCAAATGACTTTCACTTTCTACTTGATGTAAGTAATTAGTGCACCAAAATGCATGCCCAAAGGTCACCAATTAGTTACTATAGTGTTATATACTCTACTATATAATACTGTACTGTTAGTTCATTCCTACCTTATCATAGTATGTATCCCAATACATGGAAATTGCATCTTTTCTTCTCTGGCTCTTCATCACATACTCACTGAGATCAATGACCGCACGTGTTTGATTCACTGCTCTTTACCTGGTGCTTAGCACCCTGCAGGGCATGTTTAGATCTTCAATAAATATTTATTAGAGGGATAAATGAGCAATTAACTCATTGAATATTCTATCAAGATGTTGCAATCTAATAAATCATCTTTCCCTTCCTTAGAGACATGTATTTCTGAAATTATATATAAATGTTGAAGAAGACTACGGAGTGCTGGACAGTTCTTTATCTCCAGTTGTTCTTCCTTTGTGGAAACTACCCATTTTATCTTTGCTTCCGTGTTCAGGAAAACTAGCCCCCTTTAGTTAATGCTGATTGGTATTTAGTATCACAGAACTTTTTCCTTTACGACTGAAGACCTGCCTGGCAATCTTCCTCAGAGTATATAAAATATGGGAGATATATGGCTTTTTAGTCCTCTTCCCACTGTTCTGACCATGGGTTATTTAATTAGAAATGTAACCACTGGAAATATAGCATAAAAAGGCAATAAATGAACAGAAAGATGGAATTCCTACGGCTGTCAAATTTCAATCCTTGGATTCTCTTCCCTCCAGTCATGTGGCTGAAGAAGAATTTTTTCTGTAAGTAGTAGAGGCTCATGCCTGTCATCTCAGCCACTCAGGCAGCTGAGGGAGGAAGACCGCCATTCCAGGCCAGCGTGGGAACTTAGTGAGACCCTGTCTCAAAAAAGGAGGCGGTCAGGGGAGATAGCTCAGTGATAGACCACCCCTAGGCTCTATTCCAGCACCACTGGGGGGAGAGAGACAGAGACAGAGACAGACAGACAGACAGACAGACAGACAGACACACACGGAGCAGAGAGGGAAAAGGAGAGACAAGAGAGAGGACAGAGAAACAGACAGAGAGACAGAGAGGATTCCTTTTCTCTTCAGGAACAAAAGCTCTAGTTCTTTAAAAAAAAAAAAAAAAAACACCCCAAGCAATTTGACTGTATAATGACACACCCATGACTGTGACCGTGCACTTGACTGAAAAGTTTATTTTGAACTGTGTGACTCAGAATTTGGACCAAACTGAAAGGAAATCAGAAATACTTTCATCGCGCGTCATTCTATTCTCTTTTGGGCACCACATTTAAAACTTGTTTCTAGAACTTCTATTGTTTCTGCTTAAGAAATCATTTATATACCCCTCCCAGGCTGCGGTATATTCCTGCTGTCTCACATCTCTGTTCATTATAAAGCATAGTTTGGCTAGACTTCTTATGGTCATGCATTGTTAACAAATAAAAGATGAAAGGCTTTTACCCCCACAGCTTATGACTGAATG
>PVJO010023193.1:0-26539 GCA_004026905.1 Hystrix cristata | reverse complement strand
TTAGCCTCATCCCCCGGCTTGCCCGACTGTCCCCCCTCCCTCCCTCCCTCCTTCCTTCCTTCCTTCCTTCCCTCCTTCCTCCCTCCCTCCCTCCCTTCCTTCCTCTTCCTTCTTTCTTTCTGAGAAGGGGCCTCACTGAATTGCCCAGGCTGGGCTGCCACGTGTCACATCTCCTGTCACCTTGATCCTGGTCATCCAGGTCTCCTGCAGTTAATTCACCACCTGGACTGTGGCTTTTTGTTATAGCGGCAAGAACATACTAAAACAATCGCTGTGTGCTGAACACGGTGCTTAACTACACAGCCTTAGCCCTCCCCTCCCTGCACAGGCATCGCATGTTCCTGACAAGGAAATGGGCTCAGGGGGTTAAAGTAGTGTCCTGGAAGGGCACAGCTGCCAAGCCGAGGAGGCTGGGCCTGGGCTCGAGAAGAGGCTGGGCTGCCCAGCAGGGCAGGTTTGTCCTCTGGAATTTGAAAGTCTCTCCTCCTCCCAAGAAGGAGGCACAGGGTGGGGGTGGAGTCGGGGTTCCTGGGTCTGGAATGGCACCAGGAGAGGCATTTGGAGACAGGGTTCTCGAGGACCGGAGTCCCAACACAGGCCAGCTTGGATGTTGAAAACACCCCATCCCGCCTTGCCTTCACCCCTCACCTCAGGCTTCCTCCCAATGCGCCCTGCCAGGTCCCAGCTGACCGCAAGGAAGGGGCTTGCTGTGCTCCAACCAATCAGCCTGAAGCTCCACCTGCAGCCGCCTACCTGGGGGTGCGCATGCCCTCTGCGCCCTGCCTCCTGCCCCCTGCTCCAATCTGGGATGCTCTCGCCAGCGTCCCCTTGAGGGCTGGCCTGTGGGGTGTCACTGCTGAAAAGATGAGCTTCTCTGCTTCAGAGAAGTAGGGGCCACCCAGATCCTTGCCAGCAAAACCAGAGAGGCGGGCGGGTCCCTCCATCATGGAAAGTGCTGTGCTCAAATCTGGTACAAAGTCAGTGTGTATGTAACACCATACCGGAGAAATGTGAATACACACACACGCACCCACACACACACACAGTCGTTCCTTGGTATCCAGAGGAGACTGGGCGCAGGACCCCTCTCAGATGTCAACATCTGTGATGCTCAAGCTCCTTGCGTAAGACGGCGTGCAGTGTGGATGCAGAAGCTGCAGCTGTGTGATCTGGGACACACACGCTGTATGTGATATATGGGTGTGTGTCCATTATTACAGTCCTGTTTCCCTGCCAGTGTGTGGCAAATAAAAGGTAATTGTGTAATAATCCTAGTCCTTCTTTAATGTTGTGAACTGTAAATTTTTTTTAAATTTTACTGGTACGTTTTAGATATACGTAATAATAACATTCATCCTAGGGACTTTGTACTGGTAGGTGATATATGAAATCCTGAGCAGGGCTATAATTAAGTTTCCAGGGCAGAGTGAATGAGCTAAATACGGTGGTGCCTCAGTTCATGAACTTAATTTGTCCCACGATTTTGGGGAAGGCAGCTGAGGTCCTGTTTGTTATCTGATGCAGAGTTCGAGAGAGGAAGCAAAATTTTGCCATACACTTCTGTGTGCGAACCAAACTGTTTGAGAACAGAAGTGTTCATGAAACGAGGTATTACTATATTTCTTTCTTTCTTTCTTTTTTTTTTTTTGTGGTGCTGGGGATCGAACTCAGGGCCTTGTGCTTGCAACACTATATTTCCTTTGAAAGAAGAAAAGTTTTCTCAAAAATTGGGTGCAAATAACAGAATTTAAATGGTCTGACCAATGACAGTCCCTTGCCATCTAACAGCATGGCTGGTTTTTATTCTGCTCACTGAAGAAACATGGCATCAGGAAGGTCTAACTGAATGCTTCTTGGGATAAAAATAAAGCTGCCTTCTTGTTCTATGCTGTTTAATGGAATTCAAAGAACTCCTCTGGTTTGTTATAAAGGTTAGTATATATTTTTGATTTGGTTCAAAAAACATGGTGACAGGAAATGGATTAAGTCAACAGATGTGCAGGGACATAGTATCCACCTCACTCAAGTCCTACAGAGAAGGTGGCCATTAAAGACAGCGCTACATTCCAGGCAGGAGAAATCCAAAAGAAATGTTGATTAATACTGGAATTAGAAATGCTAGATGCTGGAATACTGATCCCAAGGAAGGCATGCGTCTGGCTCCCGACAGTCACCTCCAAGCGGAGCTGGCTGTCCACCCTGCAGACTCCTCCCCAGAGCCCGGGCTTGGTGACCTGTGGGTCATCACCCAAGACTGAGGACAGCACGGCGCTCACTGTGCACTGTCAGTGCCGGGAGAGCCGCTCATTCAGCCTCCCCCACTGCTGGGTGTGCAGCCCTCCAGCAAGCGGAGTTGGGTTCTAGAAAGACGTCCGCCTTGCTGTGCCCTACTGGCTTCGTTGCCGCTTTCACCCGCACGCATCCTTTCACCCGCAAGAATCCTGGATGCTGGGCAGCGAGCAGTCTTCACCTGCTCTGCTTACAGTGGTTCTGTTCATAAAGACTTCACTGGGCACCCAGGGTGGAAGGGTCCAGGACAGCTTGGTGGCGTCTTGAGAATGAGCCCCTGTAGAAAAAGATCCTTGGGCTTTTGTTTGTCCAAGCGTCCTTGGAACGGAGCCTGGGGGCTCTCCCGAGGCACAGAGTTTTCTGCAGGTCCCTGCCGAATACTGTCTGTGCAGATCGTCCCTTCAGAAAACATTCATCTCGGACCTGCAGAGGACCGTGGCGAGCAGAGCCAGAAGTTGAATGCAGTCGTGTGTCCGCGGAAGCGCACAGTTAGTGCTTGGGAAATCGTGTTGGGGAGTCTTACTCACGGTTATGATTCACCATAGTAAATAGATGCATAGAAAAACCGAAGACGGGAAAGGTCGGGTGGGACAAAGTCCAGAGAAAGCCAGGAGGAGGCTGCCGGCACACCGTCCCCCTGGAATCACACAGGATGCGCTTAGTTCATCCAGCCCTGCCACCTGGCAACAGGTCTGCCGGGACGCTCTCCAGAGACTGGGTGGTCGGGGCGTTCACAGACACCCCGGGCAGCCGGCGGTCAGCAGACGCCGCACTGTTTCAGCAGATCGGGCAGAGGGAGCCGCCCTCAACAGGCAGCAGGCGGGGCCCTCCTGACCTGTGAGCTACCCCCTGCCAGCCAAGCGTGTTTTGGTTTGTTTATTTGTTTATTGCTCATTTCTGCTGTGCTGGGGACTCACTGAGCTACAGCCTCAGCCGCTCTCATTTTTTGAGACAGGATCTTGCTAGGTTACTGAGTTGCACATGTGGGGCTCAGACTTGTGATGTTCCTGCCTCAGCCTCCCAGAGTGCTGGGATTTCAGATGTGTGCCAGAATAGCAAGTGGACAGGATATGGGAATTTGATATCCTCATGGCTGGATTCAAAGTTCCAGACCTACCTCATCCATAAGGTGAGTGGAAAGATCCACAGACTGGTGAGTGGAATGAGATAGAGCGTGTCTGAACACGGCACCTGGCCATGGTGACCAGGGAAGGCCTCCTGGGAAAATGCCTCTAAGATGGAGTTTCAGGCGGAAGCTGCTTACTCAGTGAAGCTCTGGGGGCCATCCCCACTGAGGGCAGGAGAGGCAGGGGCTGAACAGGGATCGTGCTGGCCTGCAGTGGGCCAGGGCAGCGCCAGGGACCCGCGTGTGAGTGCTAGAGGGGGACACACCGCAGGCTCGTCCCCGGGCCTGAGCCGGCCAAGCGTTTGTCACATGGACCAGGCGTCAGACATGGGCTCTCAGGCCGCAGCTTCTGCTGCTGGTGCCACCCTTGAGGGGTGACAGCTAAAGGTGCAGGTGACAGCGTGCCCAGAAGCTGGCATAAAAAGCTCCTTGAAAGGCGGCCTGGCTGCACCAGGATGCTCCAAGCGCCACGAAGGTGAAGATGGTGATGTGGATGATGGCGATGATGAGGACAAGGGTCCCTGCAGAATCAAAGCTGCCCCTCATGGGCTGGGCCGATGGAGTCAGAGGAAACCACTCTGCTCTCTGCGCGAAAGCCTTCTTCCCCCGCGATCCGCATATTTTCCCATCACCTGCTGCCTGCCAGAGACTTGGCTCTGCTCTATTTTAAGATGTGTTTTCAACTGCGTCCAATTTGGGGCTCTGAGGAGGGCTCTTAGAGACTTGTTTCAGCATCTGTTCAATTTCTCTGAGTGCCACCCTCCCCGGCTGTGTGATGGGCTCAGGTAATTACAGCTGGCACTGCAGTCGGCTTTCAGTTCTGCACACACGGGAGAAACCTTTTAGGGACTGGGGCAGAGCTGTCGCTGCTTTACCTTGTCTGTGGGTTGTTTTCTTCCTCCACCCTCCCTCGTATGTGAGCTCAGGGCTAATTAAGAGGGAGCTGTGGGGATGTGGCTTCCTTCGCCTGGATAGGGGAATGGTTTAGGGCTCAGCCTGGATCCCAGTGTGGCCAGACCAGAGGACAGGTGTCTGCAGGGGGTTATATAGCACCCCTCCCCCAGTCCATGTCTCCCTGAACCCTAGAAAGTTACTTTATCTGGGACCGTGAGCCAGAATCGGTCTTTCCTCCTTTAAGTTGTTATTCTTAGCTATTTCATCCCATCCCAGCAATGGAAAACTAAACCAGGCCCCTCAACTTTGAAATGAAATTTTTAAAATGTTTTCTACAATAAACACACTGGACGATATTCATTGTCAACCTCAATCTTGCACACTTTGGATAAAAAATATCCGCAGTGAGAGCTAAAGCCTGGGGGCACCCTCCCTGTTTGAGTGAAGGCGTCTCCTTCGCTGAGATCCTGCCCTTCATCTGAGAAGTGTTCATGGCCCGCTGGCAGCCTGGTCCTCTACAGGTACCATCTCTTCTATACTTCCGTATGTTTTATTAGATTGACTTGTTTTTTCTTTAATTGGATATTTATTCCTGGTTTGTCTAAGCTAATGTCTCCATGACATGATTGTTAATTATATCTTTCTCCTAACATGCAATTTGAATATAGGTAATAATTAAAAAAGGAAGCTTAAAAGCAAATCTAAGAAGGTGTTAATGATTGAAGAAGCCTGATGGTGGATGTAGGGGTATTCGCTCTGCAATTATTTCGATTTTTCTTATTTTATGTTCACAATAAAATGATAGAAAATTAAAACAAATCAAAGGCTCACTATGTTCCCTAAAATAATCACCCTTTCCCTCAGTGGGATGCACGCTGCTCATGATAGTTACTCTTTCTCCTTCTCTCTTTTGCCATATATCCAGACACATTTTGTGCTGTTCCTCACTTAGCATGTCCTTTCAATAAAAGCACATTCTAAATGTGAGTGAATATTCTGGGTCTATATTTTTAAGTACATGGGAGGCCCATAGAGGTCTCCGGTTCCCATCTATCTGATGGCAGCTGTGCAACCCTCTGTGTGTTAAATACTCCTCAGAGCCTCAGTTTTCCCATTTATCAGACGGAAGAGATGCCAGCTCAGCTGTAGGGGTTCTTTTGAGAAGACAGAACTATGGTGGGATGGAACAGGCTTGTCAAGCCTTAAATTTAGCAAGTGAAACTGTGGGCATTTTGTAGTCGGCGCCTTCTCCCTCCAGCCAGCCCAGAAGCCTGATGCAGGGATGGACCTGTTGCCATGGCAGCTGGCCCCAGGGAGCAGGAGAAAGATGCTTCTTGTACTACCTGCTGCCCTGAAGTCCCACAGTTGGGTATTAAACCACCAGGTTATGCACTCTAATTAAAAATGCGTAATTTAGACACTGTACTTTCAAAGCCTAAAATATCCACAAGATGATGAGCAGTAAATATTATTTAAAATGTTAAAATATTTAGCTGTATCACACACAGGCTGCAGTTCCTAATACTGGGGTTCAAGTGCATTTCCCCAGGTGGCTCTTTAGATGGGAGTGCTGGAACTGAGGCTTCAGAAAAGCTAAATCAACCAACTGAAAACAAGGAAGCTCCTAGTCCAGACTCTGGACCTGGCTGCTTCAGGGGATCTGGTCGCCGAGCATAGTAGGTTCTGGCCGATGAGCAGCCAGCGTTTGGATAAAGACAGTGTGGACAGGGTCAGACCACTCATTGCTTGCTGGTTGGGGGTCTCTGCAGCCATGACCACGCATGGCTCTCTTGGTTGCTGGTGGGCGGGCAGACCACCCCATGGAGGAGCCCAGGTGTCTTCCTCCGGCTGAGCTTTCCCTCCCTGTGACCAGTTCAGTTTAGCCAGAAGCGAGTGAGGCTGCGTCCCTTCATCCAGGAGTGTATTTGGGAATTATACTCCTAGATTAGATTTCTGGATTAGCCAATTTGCATCCCCAGGACTCCAGTTGTCTTAAAAAGATGGTTGATTTTGTGAGACCAGAAAGCAGATCACCAATACGTGGCATTTGCCCTCTCAGCCAGCATCAGCGAGCTCTTACTGCAGCTCTCTGCACCAAAGCCAAGTCCAGGGGGAGCACTCAGATTAAAGGGGCGCAGAGTCTGATCAACTGACAATAAAACGCAGAATTTAGGGGTTTTCTTTGTTGCAGGGATGAGCTCAGCTGTCTCATTGAACAGATCCTTGGCTTCAAACCCGGCTCAGCCCGGACTCTCAGCTGTGATCTCTGTGTCTCCACTTCGACCTGCGTGGGGCTCACCTGCAGGCAAACCCTCTTCAGAAGGGCTGGGGACCCAGGTGCCCGCTCCTGATCCAGGGCCAGCTCTGGGTCCGCGGTGGGGCAGTTCCACGCAGACACTCTGGGCCAAGAGCTGGGACGACAAGCTTCGTGGCGCAGGGGTGGGACGCTGGTGGGAGTCATTACGGCTCCCGCCGGACCCAGGCTGTGATCAGCAGGGAGCACGAGGCGGGTGCTCAGGCAGCCTTGGCTGTGGTTGGGTGGAGGCTGGTGCTGCTGGCCTGGGACCCAGCATGAGGGACGTGAGCTGGGGGAACAGGAAGCTGGGCTGGAGGGCCGGGGATGAGCTAGTGGCAGAGTCAGACAGCAAGGGCACAGGGAGGCGCTCCGGGCTTTGGGCAGCTGGAGCCCGGGCACAAGACCCACATCCAGAGGCTCTCAAATGTTTGTCATGTGTGCGGACTCCACCACTACACAGAGTGTATGTGGAACGTAACACAAAGCCAGCAGCTCATGGTGGCTGTAAACGGCTGCTGTAGGAATGTGATTGACCACTGATGTCACTTGGGAAATTGCAAGAAATGCAATCCTCCGGCCCGGAACCCATTGAGAGCCCCGGAGGGGCACTCCACATCCCCCAGTGCTGCCTGGGACGTCAGGTCCTTGCCGGAGGAGTCCCGGGCCGTGGGGGTGAGCGAGGGGCAGGAGACAGGAGGAGGGGAGATGAGAAAGGACAGCAGATGTGAAGTTACGGACAATTTAACGTGGAGATGACTATTAGAGACTTGAACCATGTCAAGCGTGCAAGTGGATAAAGCACTTTGAGATATAAACTTAGGAGCTGTCAGTGTAGAAATTAAATTTAGAGCTCATGGCCTGGGTGAGGCCATGCGAGGCGGTGGATGCAGAGGAGAGGAGGGCTGCAAAGCTGCAAGACGGGCCACTTCCCGTTCAGCCGCTGGGTAACTGTGGTGTGAAGTGCAGCTCTGAAAGATACCAGCAGTGCCGTATCATCCGGTCTTTGAGTTGATGAGGAATTTCACTGTCTGGCTGTTAACACTGAATCATCTGTCCGTCATCAGCTCGGAGCTCCCTTACCTGTCAGGGAGATCACCTGCCTTTCCTCTCTTGCTAAATTGATCACCTTCAACAGACCCTTTTATCATCTGTCTGTGCACCCCTGTGCGTGTTTGCATGCCTGTGCGTGTGTGTGAAACTGTACAGCATTTCCCAATTGTAGTTGTGCAAACGGCTGGGAGAATTTTCTCCAGGATTATGGAAAATGAGAACACACGCTTGTGTCAGGACCGCTGAGCTCTACACTGCTCCTCAATTCCCGTGCAAGGACCTGAAGGCGGGCACAGGCAGCTGGGCTCAGATGAGCGGGGAAGGGGGACAGAAGCAGGGGAGGGGCAGGATCGAGACTTCCCAAGGCTCCCCGTGAACCTAGCGCCCTGGAGTGGGAGAGCAGCAGGTACAGGACAGTCCTCCACCCTGTGTACGTCACAGGTCAGCTGGCCGAGGACCAGAGTAGACACTGGACCTCACCAGCTAGGGGGTCTCCACTGGAGGTCGCCGTGAGGTTTCAAGGACCCCACGGGAGTGTCATGGCTTAGCCAAAGCATCCTGGTGGCTTTACTGAATAAGTCTAACTCCTGCCTGGACTCTGAGCGTGGAGTGGCTTCTCAGTGCTCTCCGGGATCCAGCCCACGCCCTCTTGGCACACAGCAGTGACCTCCCCGTCCCACGTCCTGGGTACCGCACTTCCTTCTGGTACAGGCTGTCCCAAGAGCAGCTAGCTCCTCTGGCCAGTTAGGGCCTGTACCGTGTTCTCCTCTAAGGAGAGAGGATCTTGCCTGATCTGGTCAAGAAAGCCACTTCAGGAAATCTTCACCTTCTCCCTCTCGTCACACTTTATCGTCCTTCCTAGCTTTCAAAAAGAAGTTTCTTTCTTCCTTCTTGTGCAGCTAGGATGGGGGCTTCTTGGGAGTAGTGAGAAGTGAATCTTTTTCATTCACTGTTGCCTGGTACATAGTAGGTGCGCTGCACATAGTGGGTGAATGAAGCAGCACAAACTGATGACATCCTGTCTCTGATCATCCTGGGGGGGAGGGCGTGGATGGAAACAGTGTGGATCTTGGAGTCAGACAGCCATGGACTGGATGCCAGCTCTGTGATCTGACTCGAGTAACCATGAACTTAGTGATTCTATAGGTATCGTTGGAGCCATCTGCTGGGGTACAACTGGCTTATGTGAAGGTGTGTGTGCTGAGTGTAGAATCTGATGAGTTTTGACAAGCATGTGGATGCAAAATCACACAATCAAGGTGTAGTCCCTCTCCCTAGCCTGGATCTGCTTTATTTCACTAAAGATGAGATTTTTTTTCCCTGGAGTCCCATAGAAATGGAGTCACATGGTGTGTGCTTGTGGTGGGTATGAAAAGGCATGGCGGGCTCTCCGGCTGTGGGAATAGGGTTGACCAACGTCCCAGCTGCTGCCCCTCATGGTCCACGATGGGCTTTGGGCTGAGGCCACCTTCCCCCAGGCTGAGCTCAGCCAGGATGCCAGCGTTCTCCCACCCTATGGGACCCTGGACATGAAATACATCACCTTAGGAGTCACCAAAAAAATGCAGATTTCTTAGAGTGATGTGCAGTCTTAGACTCATCCTACTGAGTGCTCCTTCCTCCCCCCTCATCTTTCACAGCTATCAACCTGTGCTGTCATATAAGGCCCTGGCTGCCTGTGGCGACCTCCATCCTTTCCTCACATTGCCCCAGGTTTCCGCTTTTACCATCTCACTCCCTCCTCATGGCCAATTCTTGGAGGACTCAAAGTAACAAAAAACACTGATATCTTGCCACTTTATTTCATGTCACTTAAAGTTTTTGAGATTCACGGTGATGTTGCTTGGCAGCTATACATTCCTTTTTATTGCCCAGTAGTAGTCCATTGCATAAACATTCTGGGATTCATTTACCAGGAGTGTGGCAGAGGCCCGCTTAGTTTTATCAACAACACTAAGTGTGAGTTTTATGAGCACTCACATCCAGGCCTTCCTGTGGAAATGTGCTTTCCTTTCTTCTGAGTAAGTACAGTGGTGATGTTCAGGTACAAGGTAGCAACAGATAACCTCTTAGACACTAACAAGTTTAGAAGGTTTGTCATTTCGTGTCCCCACCAGCAGTGCAGGCAAGTTTGGACTTCTCACTATCCTCACTCAGAATTGGTATCGTCAAATAGATGAGCTTTCGCTATTCTAATGAAAGTTTGTGGTACTTCATGGTGTTTTAAATTTCTGTTTTCCTGATGACTAGTTTTTGGTTATGGTTGCTCACTACCAACTTTACATATTCTTTCTTATTTATTTCTGTTAGGTTGTTTGTCTTATCTCTGAGTATTAATATTACTTTCTATATTCTAGATATGAGTCTTCAGATATACAGACGGTCAATCTTATCTCTCAGTTTGCGGCTTATATTTAACTTACATGAGGGTATCTTTCAATAATCACACATTTTTAATTCTGAGAAGTTAAATTTATCAAATTTTCTACTATGATCCGTGTCTTTTGTCCCTTATTTATAAAAGTCTTGGCGCCCTGCAGGGCCACACGCTTCTCTCAATATCTTAATTGTATGCTAATGTTAACTTTTATATTTAGATCTGTACCAATTTTGAGTTAATCTTGGAATACAGTGTGGGCTGCTGGTTGAACCAGCACTCATGAATTTCCAAATTGCAAGCTCCTTCTAATGAGTCTGTTGGAATTATATTCTCAGGCTTATGAAACCTACTCAACAGTCTATTTGTAGCTCTTCTATCCTTCTTTATTGATTATTCCATTGATAGAGCGTGTGCCTGCGTGTGCTTACGTGCACACACACATACACAAACACACAATGCGTTTTCTTGGTTATCGTAGCTTCATATAGAATATTGAATCATATAAGAGCCTCTGAATTTAAATCTTAGGAGAAGAAACCATAGCAGTTAACATGATACCAGAACCTTATACACTGAGGATTCATGTGAGAACATTCACGAAAGACAAGTGCAGGAGGAACTGCACAGCGCTGTTGGAAGAAATCAAAGAGCTAAAAGAGCAGAGCTTGGAGCCAGGGCCGAGGACCTTGGGATCTCTGTGGTTACAGCAGGAGACCTCCCCAGTGTGACACAGAGAGTTGAGGAAATCCCACTCCGAATCCAGAAGGCTTTCTTTGTAGAGATCGTCAAGGTGATTCTAAAATTTACCCAGAAATGAAAAGCACCAAAGCACTTTGAAGAAAGAAAAGAAATAAGTGCTCTAAAATCTACGATGATCATCTTAACGTTTCTCAATCAAACTCAAATAGCATCCTCTGCAAGTTTACATAGCTCGTTTCTCTCTCTCCCATCATACATCTTGCACTAATCTTGTCACTTATTTCCACATGTGTTATAAGCCCCACTCATCATTGATGCCATTTATCCTTTAAAAAGTCAATTAGTGTTCGCATGAATTTAAGCCTGAGAAAATGTATCCTCGTGGACTGACCGACACACCTCGTGCGCAGACCTTCTACCAAAGGAGCTCCCTGGTATATCACAATTCTGCCACTGAATGCTCTCAGCTTCTGTCTGAAAACTCATGGTTTGGCTTGCTTGGTTGAAAAATATTTATATAGCGTGGCCAATCCCAGGTTGTACTTCTTTTCCAAATAACTTTGCACTTTGAAGATCCTATTCTGTTGTCTTGCGGGCTGTGTGTGGTTTCCAGTGAAAAGCCTTTCTCGAGCCTATTCTTGTGGGGCACATTCTATGTGAGTGTGGGCGTGTGTACTGTTTTGCTACTTTTAAGATTTTTTTTATCACTTGCTTTCAGAAATTTTATTCTAGTGGGCCCCGATGAGATTTTTGATATGTCTTTTGCTTTGAGTTCATTCATCTGCTTGGATGTGTGCTTCGTAGATTTCATAAAATTTGGACACTTTCAGACATTATTTCTGTGATTAATTTATATTCTTGCTTCTCTTCTCTCCTGTTCGAGGTCCAATCCGATTATATGTCACTAGTACAAGTATTTCTACAGAACAGATTAACAACTCCATCAGTACTGCAGTGGGAAACGTTATTTCTCCTTACTAGTCAAGACTTAGGTCCTCCACCCAGAGAAAAAGATGCAAAATGATGCACACAGACAAACATGTTTATAAAACGCAAACAGCAACAGAAAACAAACATCAAAACAGAGCCTTTGCGCCTGAAGCAGGATAAAGTGGTTCTCACGGTGAATATTTATATTTTTGATAAATCCTTGAGTTCTCTGAGTGGGCTTAACCCTTTCAATGTTCCTATCCTTAAACTCTACCATAGATACAGGGAATTATTATCTTATGGCTTGATGATATCCACACGATGTAATAATTTAGATGAATCTATAATGCAATGTTGTATTATAGGGTGTGCATGAGTGTTGAAAATATACTTAGGCTCACTCTCATGGACACATATACAAGAGCTTTCATTTATTCATTTAGCAAAAAGTAAGTACGACGTGTGTGAAGTGTGCTAGAAATACACCCCGATGAAGCTGCAGACTCTACTGGCTTCTTCAGTTGCTAAACTTCTATTTAATAACGCACCAAGCACTTATTTGTTTCAACAGCTTCATAATTTTCCCAGCTGACACATACCAAATGGAGCAATCAGGTTCTGTACAGAAGTTACTCCAAAGTCATTCTGAGTTTTACGAGAATTTCTTGCCTTCTGAGTGCTTTTTCTTTGAGTACAGTGAATGCCATTCAAAACTTACTTTCTTTCAAACGAATGCCTGATTTCTAGTATTTACATAATATAAAATGTGCAGGAAGCCCACATTTTAACTGAATTAAATTTTCTTCCTGTTGGAACAGTTAGATCCCTGTCCCAGTAGTTTCAGCACATGCACCAAACGCTGCCCGCCCAGGACGTGTTCTGGGCTGATCTCGTGAACAGATCCGGAGACAGTGTTGCTTCTCTCGGCACTTTCTCAGCGTGCAGGGAAGCAGTTTTTCAGCTCTACATTCGATCAACTGACCTCTGTGCCTTGCAACTGGGTTAAGCGTTCCATGTGGCCGGGAGTGCATAGAAAGTGTCTGCGGGTTTTCTCCCTGGAGCAGAGAAGGAAAACCAAATCATCTTGGACTGCAGCACTTGTTCGTAGCGCAGCTCCGTGATCAGCGCCAGGGGCCAGTTGCCGGGCAAACCACACTCGCTCAGATCGATAAGAGCCTGAAAATCTCTTCAGATTCTGCATTCCTGCTTCGGCCTTGCAGCTATGTGAGAAATTGCAGGTACCCACAAATAAGAAATCTGATTCTAAGTGCAGCTTCCCACAAATATTTCAAGTATTGAAACTGTGGTTTCCAAAGGTCACATTTTGAACTGAGGGTGACTGAGCCCCACACTAAACCTTTATGGGTAATGCGGGTTTTGGCTTTGGCTCAGGGAATTAATGCAGGTGAGATTCAATTTCACCTCTAGCAACATCTCAGCACAACGCCAGGGCAGGTTTTCATTGCTCCCTTTATTAAACCATAATAATATGAAGTCGCTTTTATTCGAGCATAAGAAAAGTCCCCAACATTGTCTTTGGTCCCCAGGGCCATTTCTCTGGTGCCTGAGTTGCATTTTTCTACCTAAAGGTCCTCACTGCATCAACACTGGAGAAGCGTTTGACTCCTGTGGACTGGAGGAGGCCTCTGCTGGGAAAACCCTTCAGAGTTCCAGGAAGTATAGAAGTAGACCTGGACGCCACCGTGTTGTGCAGTTTGGGAAACTCTGTTTGGAGCGGCAGATGATTTGGGGATGTGGGGGAAGCAAACGAATGTATCACAAACTATGCCTAGTTTTAGCCCAAAATTCAAGCACAAAACCTTGTATCAAAATGTGTCTAACTGAATTTCCCTGTTCGGCATTTTGAGTAGCCAAACAATTTGTATAACATTAAAATTTCAGGAGAGGCAGTTTCCCAGTGATGCAGGAAGGTGGTGCTGGGGGGACTGGAGGAAGAGACATTGACACACATTGAAAGACAGACCTGAAATGAAGCGCTGTCCTCACACCTGAGAAAATCAGAGCTCTGGATATGGTCTCAGGATCTAAGGATTGCACAGGGTGTCTACACAGGGGAGGAAATGTGAAAGAGCAGATGGGTTCCTGAGGCCCCAGGGATCTCGGATTCTGCCACTCTCCCGTTTCTTACAGGAAGTTGGCGGTGCACCTTCTTTTTAGAAGTGGGTGCCCCAGCTACCTGGTCTGAACTAAAGTAAAAGTCAGAGTGCCTTCCAGGAGTGACCTTCCACTGAAACAGGTAACAGAACCACAGCCAGGACCTTCCCAGGATAAGCTTTCCCTTCCCAGCTCCATCTCAGCACAGTCCTGGACTGGCAGAGTATTATAGCAGTGTGATATCAGAAAGCAAATAAAAGTCTGCTTAGGTCTGAGAGTCTCCGTAGTCACTTGCAAACATTCCTGCCTGTTAGTATTCATGGGGTGGTGAGGACATTGAAAGCATCTTCCACGAACAAATACAAGGTGAGTGTCACGGTGTGGAGCTAGAATGTCCCCCAAATTTCCACATGCCTTGGGGCTCTGGGGAAGGGCTGGGTCATGAGGTTGCTGCACTCATCTGTGGAGTCATCTGTTGGTGAGTTTGGTGGCAGACTGTGCCACTGAGGGCCAGGTTAGAAGTAGTGGTCATTGGGGGCATGGCCAGGAAGGGTGTATCTCCCTCCTGACTCCTCCCTTCTTCCTCTGCTTCCTGTCCGCCATGGTGTGAGCAGCTTTCCTCCACCCAGGCCCTTCCACCATGCTGTTTCTGCCTTGGAGCCAGCTGGTTACTGACTGAGCCAAAATAAACCTCTCCTCCTTTAACTTCTGCTTGTTGGGCATTTGTCCAAGTGAAAGAAAGCAAGACAGCGAGGTTCCCCCAAAATTGTCCCTAGGAAAGTGTCTCTTATGATGACAAAGGGAAGTAGCATCCTTCCTACATGATCCCAGCCAGCACTATCTTTAGAAGCATCCACTGGTCTATAGTCTGTCTCTATAACCTGAAGGGCAGAGATGGTTAGTATGGAATTTGTGATTATTCCAAGGGCTTGACCTCTTAATAGCTAGTGTGTGAGATGAGATGAAATGAGGAAAATGTCCTAAAATAATGAAGATGGATGTCAATAGCAGGTCACAGTATTTCCAGAAGAGAATTACACAAGGGGCTTTTCTACATATAGCAAAGAGAGAGATAGAGAGGGAGAGAGAGATGGGGAGAGACAGAGAGAGACAGAGAGACAGAGGGGGGAAGGCAGAGAGAGACAGAGAGACAGAGATGGGGAGAGACAGAGAGAGACAGAGAGACAGAGAGAGAGGCCGCTAGTGCATGGCTTAGGTAGGTAAAAGAGGGATGAAAACGGTGACATCCAAGACACATGGAAAGAATGTGAGCTAACACAGCTCATGAAACAAGAGTGCGGTTCCATAATTATTTGTGTATCTGTGACTTTAGAAGAAAGAAGGAATTGGTAGTACATGTTTTGGCCTACGGGACCATTGTGAGTTCCAAGCACTGTAAAGCTCCAGGATCTGGCCAGCGAGGGGGCATCTGGTGAGGTCTTGGAAAGTCTTTTCTTCAGGAGCAGTCAGCATGCCCCTGTTGAAGCTGGAGCTGTCACTCTGAGTGCACTGGGGACAGTCAACCACGAGGACTTAAATCTGCTCTCAGTATTGCCAAGAGTCTGTGTGAGCCAGACACTTATTTGCTTGTTTTAAACTGCTGGTTTTATTCCAGGAACATTTTCTTTTATTGTTCTTTGCTTTTACAGTTTTTGTGTAGCCATTTAAAGAAAAATTTGCTTATGGCACAATTTGCCTCCAACCCATTCCAGGTTGTGTATTTATTTTCCAATGTAAAAATTATAGTTTGCTCAAAAAAAAAGAAAAGAAAAGAAAAACATCAAGTGGAAGTTTGTTCTGCCCTCTTTTCGGTTTCTTAAAACAAGCAATGAAATTCCCCTGTGAAATACACCCATATCCAGAGGAATAACGTGCTGTCCTCAAAAACAAGAAGCCCCAGTCCCAAAACAACATCCCGCACAGACTGTGGAGATGACACTTCTGTTTTAAGCCTCCTCACACTGTTCAGTAGCTGCTTCTGTTTCTGCTCTCCATCCAGTGTGTGTCTCTCAGGGTCTTCATTTCCCACGAGAGCTCGCGTGCCATGTAAACTCGTGTTAATAAATTTGTGTGCTTTCCACTGTGGATATGCTGCGTGTCAATTTAGAAGAGAAACCCCCAAGGGAAGTCTCTCTCCCACAAATGAACATGTGAAAGAAACTCAGTGTATTACGTGTGTAGATTATTTGACTCATCTGTATATCTAAATTGTACATATTTAAGGTGGCCAAAAAAATTTAAACACTACTCTTTGAATTTGAAACATGGAGCTGGTGTCCTGCTTGGGTTACAACACATGGCGGACTCGATCCCGCCCACCCAGAGCGCACATCGCGAGGGGCCAGAGCTCGAGCGCAGATGTGTGTTCCGTGCTGAGTTGCTGCCTGAGGATTTCTCCAGCCTGAGGGAGCCGGCGCTCAGAGCTCGCCCCTGCAGGGGTGGCATTTGATGGTGGTGGCAGGCGGAGGGAGGTGTGGTGACTGTCCAGCCCTGCTGTCTACCTAGTGTGCCTCTGTCCCAGGGTGCCCTTCCCACGCACCTAGCCTAAGACGTGGGATTTCCCTAACCCTTCAGCTCAGGAGATGGCACAGGGGTGGTGTCCCCGCATGTGACAGTCATGGTACATGGGAGGAACAGAAGGCTCGGCGCGCTCCGCCAAGACAGAAGCTGCAAACATGTGACGATGAATAGGCTGAGGTGACCTCAGGGATGTGTGTCCTCAGATTTGCCTGATGGTTTACAGGACTTTCTGTTCACTGTCGCACTTAGTGACAGGGATTTTACATTAAATATAGGACACCTAGCTTTCCTTAACAATAAACATCAGTGATATGTAAATAGAGGGCATGCATTCCACCTGGCTGCAGTGAGCTGGGGGTGCTAGCTCTGTCCCCTTTAGATGGCACAGGGGCGCTCAGGGGGCTGCAGTCCCCGCCACTCCCAGGTACTGCCTTGCACAGGTCCGGTTATTTACTTATATACCTGCCTGGCCCTGACGTCCTTCGAGTCTCTGACTCCTGGTCTTGCCCACAATTTCTGTTTATTTTAGAGGACTCTGAATTTAAGATCAGAAGGTGCTCACCCCAACCCAGCACTCTTTTCCTTCGAGAGAGAGAATGAGAGAGGAAATGTACTTGACAGTCCAGATTTGTGTGCTCAGTTTGAGAACCATTCCTCACCTGGGGGGCTGCGGAACTTATTTGACATTAATCTATTTTCATTCTATCTGTAAAGTTGGAACTAGAGGCACAGAATCGACTTAACTGTGTCTGTTCATAGCAGACTAGTTCTCATTGCTGGAGGGGCCCTACTCTTCTTTATGGGTTTTGTTAATTTTATTTCCCTTCTATTCCCATTCAGCCCACAGGCTCCGCCCTCACATGTGTGATACATGTCATAATAGAGTCTACTGTTTATACACATGTGTGTGAATTTGCTGTGACTTTCATCTGCATCAGTAGTATTTGATCTCCTTGTTTCTAACATTTGCAACCACTTTTCTTGTTCTTTTTAGATACACCTGTGATGTGTATGTTCACCCAGGGAAGTTATTCTTTGGCTGTGGGAATGTACTTGAACTTAAATCAAAGTTCTAGTGATCTAAAATCCGTGATCGTAAATGTTTCCTGATCCTTGTACATGAGATGTGGGTGAAGCAGAAAGCAGCACACTCTGCCCCTGGCCCCAACTCAGCTGTTCCTTTCGTGTCCCTGGTGTGGAGCCTTCTCGAGCCTCTTGGTAGCTGTGAGGAACAGAAAGCCACTCACTTCTTCACATTGGTGAGGGGCGACTCCGGCTTGAGTACTATTTTGAAAAATGAGTCTTTTTTTAAAATTTTAAACCAAGAACATGTATTGGTACATTTTACATATACTGGTTACATTTATCACATTTATTTTTTACCTGTACATAATGCATCTTGGTTCTCCCCCCTCTTCCCCGCCCCCCCCTCTGTTCCCTCCCTCCCTCCCTATTTACAGCAGGTTTATTCATAATTTTCCATATTTTCCCTTTTCTTTCCTTTGTTGCCTTTCTGCTTTCCCCCTTCATTCTTTCTAGTACTCCTCTCCTTTGTATATTATCTTCCTTTTATATAATATCTATTACACCTCTTTGTCCTTATTTACAGTTATGGTTTCTCATATCAGAGAGACAATTCGATGTGTACTCATGAGTGTCTGATTTATTTCACTTAAAAGTATGTTCTCAAGGAACATCCATTTATATACGAATGACTCTAGTTTATCCTTTTTTACGGCAGTGTAGTACTCCATTGTGTAGAAAAATCACATTTTCTTTAGCCATTCATTGGTTGTTGGGCATTTAGGTTGTTTCCAAGACTTAGCTATTACAAATTGTGTTGCTATGAACATGGTTGTGCATACGTCACTATGGTATGACGATTTTAATTCTTCTGGGAAGATCCCCAGTAGGGGAATAGCTGGGTCAAATGGAATCTCCAGTTGTAGTCTTTTGAGGAATCTCCATATTGATTTCCACAGTGGCTGGACCAGTCTGCATTCCCACCAACAGTGGAAGAGGGTTCCTTTTTCCTCACAGCCCCTCTTGAGTCTTTTGATTGTGGTGATATTATCATCCAAGAATGAAAATTCCATCTCCTTCTTGAAAGAACACCCTGAATGTTCCCAAGCATCAGGTCTCATTTCCACAGGGAGGTGAGGTCCCGTCCCCAGAGGCCGGTCTGTCCACTCCTCCCCCATCCCTTCCAGGTCCTGTCCTACTTGGGCAATAGCTATCGCTTTGCCTCCTGCGTCCTCACTTGCAGACCACAGAGCCACAGGGCTGGGGGCTGCGTCTAGTTATTTTCTGATTCTACGACTGCAGCCTGGGCAGGGCGCAGTAGCAGTTGATCAGGGTAAATTAGTGAGAAAGGCGACATTGCTTTCTTCAGATAGGTGCGTCAGCTTCCCCAGCTTGCTCCTTGTGCAGACTCAGTCTTCACGGGTGTGGAGCTCCTGGGAGGACGCAGACACACAGACAGGTGAGCCCTGCACACGGATCCGCTCAGGACACGTGTTCGATTGTCGGAAAAAATCAAGGCTCGAAGCCTGCTCATGAGTCTGCAATGGCTGTTACACTGCTTTCATCCCCTCTGCAGTGGGATTACCAAGGAGAGAGAAAATAAACTCTGAAAGTAGCAACATAACTCAACCCATGTCCTCGAAACAGTGGGACTTAAAATTGAAAGGAATTATTTTGTCTGTCGTTAGGGATATAAAAGTGGGACAAGCTATAGGAGATCAATTTTAAATCATCTGAGGCTACAGGAAAGATTTTTCCTGAGGCTCTTTTCAAGTGGGGTAATGTGTGTTTCTGCCATGGCCTTTTAATAAAGAAATCACGCATTATGCAAACATTAACATTTAAACCAATTACGAACAATTGAAGCTAATTTTTTCAGGAATATAGAATTGAATTACGACTTTTCTTTTTATGGATCTGATTCTGTTACTAAAATAAAACAATGAGAGTTATGTCTTCTGCATTAGCTAATGCTGTTGGTGGGAAACTAATTTCCTGTTTTTCTTCTTGTGGCTGAGAGCTCAGGATCAAACTTTTTGTGTGTAAAACATGCATTCTTTCCTGGTGAAGGTGGGAGATGTGACAGTAGCAGGCCAGGGATGCGTCTGTCACCTCAGCACTGGGGGTGATGACGCCGTCCCCACCTACGGCTTACAAGGCTGAAGCGTGAGAGGTGTGTTCATCGGGGTCAAGAGCCCGCAATGTGTGCTGCTGAGGCTTCATGGGTAAGATGAGTCCTTGGCAAATGTGTGCAGAAAGCGCTGTAGTTTAGGTGTTTATATTGTTTAAAAGTAATGCTCTCGACTTCTTAAAATGCAGTGTAATTTGATTATGAGGTTCACAGGATAAGTCATGCATGTGTGTGTGACCTCTTATGTGTGCACTTGTGCTGTGTCATGGGCATGAGGCTGGAAACACACACACCGGTGCACTCTGGACATTTCTGCTTTTCCTTGGGGTGAGCCGTGCACGGAGGGTGTGCGATGGGTGCAGGACTGTTCTTGGTTCGCAATGACCCTGCACGGCCTTTCTTCTCTCTGGGCATCGAGTCCAGTCCCCCTGACGGGAGTGATGCATGACTCTTTGTCTGTGATGTCAAGGGAGCAGTGAGATGCTTTTACAGACTTGCAGCCACTTGCCTGGGTTCATAGCATGCTTTAACAAGTCAGCGTTTGAGCTTGGCAAGGATGCGCGGTGGGCATCTGGACTCCTTTTGTCCCACTGAGCATCTGCAGTCGCTGGCCTGTGTGTTGCTGGCCCTGGCTGCGGAGTCTCAGCTGCCCTGTCCAGAGGGGCAGGCACCAAGGGGCCTGGTTTGCCCAGCCTCCGCCCCATCTTCTCTCAGGCTGAGACAGTGTCCCTGGGACCTTGCGTCTCTTCCACAGCTGTTTGTCTTGTAGTAAAGAGGGCTCCTTGTGTCTGTGTATGTTGAAAGATCGAGCCAGTGATCAACTCTGCTAAATCCAGGAAAAGTAGCCCCTGCAGGGACTGGAGTTTGCACGCTTTCCCTAACAACATTAAAATCTCCTTCAGCAGGGGCTTCTGTTCCACTGATTAGCGCTCCCGAGGCATCGCTTCCCACAGCCTGGGCCCAGGTAACTTATTTTCTGTTTCTCCCGTGGCCTTTATATCTGTCATCTAAATGGGATGCCTGAGTTCTATCCATTAAGAAATTCAGATGTGAGTGGGTTAGAAGAGTAGAAAAAAGAAGAAACATGCCTGCTTTACTCACGGGGATTAACTTCTGTTTTGGAAAAGCCAAAACCTATTGCAAATCAAAATCCTCAGGCAGCACAATCTAGAAACACAGCAGCAATCAGTGATTGATCCCTGCTGTTTGCTGGGAACTGTTTTATGAATCATTGTATAATTTTTTTTAAATTGCAATGAAAAGCACCCAACATAAATATACTCCCAGATACCTAAGCAGAGATGTTTGCACCTGTAGTATTATGATTTTAAGTTTTAAACCTAGTATGTCATAGTCTCAATACTCCTGACATGTAACTAACATAAAATTTGCCATCCTACTTGATGGGTGCAGATCAGTCATGTTAACTCTGTGCACATTGTTGAGCAACAGATCTCTAGAGCTTTGTTACCTTGGAAAAACTGAAACACATACTCTTTGACTGCTGGCTTCCCCCGGCCCATGCCCCACCCTGAGTACCCACCCTTCTACTCTGTCTTTCAACCTAACTACAGTAGGGACTCCATATAAGTGGGATCATACAATATTTGTCTTTTTGTGACTGACTTCCTTCTTTTAGCTTAAGGTCCTCAAAGGGCCATTCATCACATTATCTCACTGGACTCTTAAGCCAGTCCTGAGAGATGGGGCTCATTTACATGAGGCTCAGAGACATGTTCAAGGTAACTAAGTAATACAAAGAGTGATCAAAGCATATGGTAAATCTTTAAATTTAAAAATTTATTACACAAAGAGACATATCACCATTAATCTCCCTCCAACATTCCTCCTAATTTGAAACACACTTATTCCACCATCCTTGCCACTTTCTGAAGCAGTTCTGGAGTCCTCTTTTGTGAGTGTCTTTGTTTGCACCGTCCTGGCTGACTCAGTGTCCTGAATCAGTTCAGAACATTTACCTTTTGAGTTCGTTTTGACTTTGGGAAGAGCCATAAACAGCATGGTGCCAGATGCTCTGAGTAAGGTGGATGAGGACACAGTGTTGTGTGCTTAGGGGCCTGCCCTTCCTTTGGATGGCACCGGAAGCAGCAGCATTCTCTGTATTTTTATCACACCTCTGAAAGACACTCATGAAAGGGGACTCCAGAGCTGCTTCAGAAAGGGGCAAGAATGATGGGACAAGTGTGTTTAAAGCAAAGGGAAATGTTTTAAGGGGATTAATGACAATGTGTCTTTCACTGTAATAATGTTTCAAATTTAAACATTCGCTGTATACTTTGATCACCACTCCTACCTGGTAGGACAATCATTCGCATCCCAGTTTTAATCCTTCCGCAGCTCTCATTTATGGCCTGGGCTTCTCCATCCAAGATCTCCTGAGGTTTGCAGTGTTTCCCAGAGGTCCTACCATTTTCTAGAGAGTGTTTAAAATTTATTTTTACTTCAGCAGTAATGTTTTCCTTCTTTCTCTTGTTTGGTGGAGGACTGAGCTCCGTCACATGGAGTTAGTCATACTCCTCATCTAGTAAAGCAATAACCCCGCTGCTCTGCAGGAATCCCTGCTGCCAGTTTCTCCTCCCCACATCCTTCCCAGTGCAGGCATCTTCCGTAACAGGGCCAACATCCCTGTAAAGTCTGCGGCGAGTTGTGTGTGCGTGCTTTGACTCACACAGGTGATGTCTGTCTCTCCACTTGGCATTCTCATTTTTTATTGGTTTGCTTTCTTCTTAGTCTGGTCATTTTGCACATCTTGAAAATCAAGACCGTGGACTCCTGGTGTACAAAGATGGTAGATGTGCTGCCAGGGAGTCGTGGTGTGTCACGCTGAGGATTCTGGGCTGTCCCCATCTGCCTGAAGAACACAGGTAGGGTGAGCTGAACCCACTGAGGGTGCTGGAGTGCTCACTTGGAGCAGGCAGGGGGACAGTTCCCTGAAGAATGGGGTCCTCGGGAGCTGTGGAGGGAAGAGGAGGTATATTCGGGCTTCAGGCCCAAGCCTGTCGCTGTGAAGGACACGGATGAGTTAGAAGCCAGGGGTGGAAGTCCCTTGATGGAACTGGGCTGATTTGGGCACAGGAAATGATTTTTTTTTTGTCTGGAGAAATAAATTAAGATGTGAAAGCTTGTGAGTAAAGTAACTTGGACAATAAATTGGTACATAGTTTAATGAAGACAACCATAAATGCCCCAACTTCCTGAACACCAATTTTTTTCTACCAGTTTGTCATTTTTATTATGATTTTTTCAGTTTATGTAAAAAGCAAATAACCATCATATTTATAATGTGAAATTATTTGCATACATCATGTTTACTGTCTCTCCTATGCACTCTTCATAGAAATTAATTCTTAACAGATGTGCATGAAATTCTTCACCATATCTGGTATATGTGCCCTGCTTATGTCTAACGGAAGTCTCTTTTCCTGGAGGAAATGGAAGCCTGTTAGAAAAGCTTTTCACTTTTATGCTGAGCTTTGTGTTCTGTAAATATCATCTTTCTTGTTCTCTTTTCCAATGACCAAACTAACTTTCATAATGGAAAAGAATAGAGAGAGCCGGCCCGCTGCACTGCAGGGTAATGGGGAGTTTATAGCACCACGGGAGAGATGACCCCGGCTCCTGCTGCCCCTCCCACCTGTCGTCACATGGGCAAGCAGCATGCCACCAGTCTAAGTGAGAGGAGTGATTAGCCCTCCAGAGGGCGTTTGACCGTGATGCTAACAGGAGTCGTCTGCCCTTTGCAGGATCGGTGACAACTCGTGTTTTCCCCAATCTAATGGGACTTTCACCAGGTCGTTTAATCAGCTTTATTATTTCAGGGGAAAACATTCTGAAAATGTCATATGTATTAAATAAGCATAATTATAGGCACTCTTTGTTGTAGTAAAATCTACAATGCATTCCAATTTCGCTCTCCTCCACTAGAACGTAGACAAAGGAGTAAAGCGATGTAGACTTTGTAGAAAAGGGTATGGCTACCACCAACACTTCCCAAGGCTGTGGGTCATGACTTAGGAAGTTTAATTTGAATCTCCTTTTCCTCTACATTTATCCTAGGAGAATAATATTCCATCATTCACAGTAAATAATGAAAAACTTCGGGTACTTTAAGGATTAGATGAGGTCTCCAGGATACAGAACTCTGGTTTGGGAGTGTTTTTTCTTTGAAATTTTAAAATTATTTTTAACATTCTAGGGTAGACAATATGCTTATCATTTTTAAGTATTTGCATTTACAAAGTGTAACTCACTCTCTACCACTACCCATATGCAAAATTAACAAAAAAATTAGACACACAAGCACACATGTGAATCTGGAGGCCATTAATGCACTGTGCCTTGAGTTATCACAAAGTGACCAGGGGCGCACGTGTGTGACCACTTCCCGGGTCCAGAAGCAGCCATTACAAGCATCCAGAGGCTTCACATCTGCCCCAGACATCCCTCGTCCAAACACACAAAACTCTCCTTGCCTCACAGTTAGATAAATGTGGAACCATTAAAGGACGATCTATTTTGAGCTATGTGGATTCCTACATTCATGCTTTTATTTGGGAGAACCGTTCGTGTGGCTGAGCAGGAACTTACCTCGTTCATTTTTATTACAAACTTTTTTTTGTGACTGTGCTGATCTGCACTCATCTGTTCCGTTGTTGGTGGCCACTTGTGTTCTTTCTAGCCTAGGTCTTCAGAGTAATGCTGTTGTGGATACCTTGGTGTACAGTATGTCTTTTGGGGCTCTGTGTGTGCACTTCGCGGTGTGTACCTGAAAGGGAAATTGTGTAGTCGTGATGTGTTTGGGTTTCTCCTGAACAGACACACCCGAAGGATTCGTCCGAAGAGCTTGCGGTGCTTTTCACACTCCCACGCGCATCTCACACATGTTCTGTGGGCGCTGAGCCCTGGCTGGCACTGTTAGAGATTTTTTTATTTTGGCCATGGAGATGACGTGTGGGGTAACTCATTGAGGTTTTCCCTTTCATTGCCCCAGTAATAAATGAAGATGAACACTTTTTGATATTTTTATAGGACATTTAGCTATCTCCTGTGAAGTTCACATTTATTGTCGTTTTTCTATTAGGTTGTATATCATTTTCTTATTGATTTTAGAGTTCTTTATATTTGCTGACTAGGAGCCATGTGATGACCGTATAGATTGAAATATAATTTCTCCCACTTTGTGACTTCCTTTTAGACTCTACATTGGTTAACACAGTTGAACTTTAGAGTTACTGCTTTTTGTATCTCGTTTAAGATGTCTTTGCTAATCCCACGGGCATGGACTTTTTTTTTCTGTTGCTTTCTTTTAGAAAGTTTATTGGCCTAATATTCACTCTACATCGACTATCTAGCTGTGACTTTTTGTAAGAAATCAATTGTCCTCAAATTGTACCTAGTGGAACCTGAACAATTAGAAAAAGGCCGTCTTTCCCTATTTCTTAGCACTGACAGATATCATGAACTGAATGGCTATAATGTGTGAAGCAGCTTGGTGATTCTCTGCTTAATCTCGTCGGCCTGTTTGTCTCCTCATAATGACATATCTTAATTAGTGAAACATTCAATTCATCTAACATCTGGGGAATGTATCTCTCCCAGCTTTGTACTGCTTCTTCTGAATGGTTTCTATTAAATCTTAGCCTTTTGAATTTTCATATGTATGTTAGATTCAGCACATATCACAGCTATCTTAAGATGTTGATTGGATGTGCATTGACTCTCTCGATTTGGCAAAATTGGCTTCTTGGCACCACCAGATGCTCCAGTCTGTGGATGTGAGATGTTCACTTACGCGTGGCTGTAAAATTCCCTGTGAAATGTTTAATCGTTTTCATTGTGAAGGTCTCTCGTCTCTTCCTTCAGACTTATTCCTAGAGTGCTTTGTGCTGCTATAAAGGGCATTTGAAAATCTTTACAACATTTTGTTCCTAAGGGATACTGCTGGCACATAGAAAATAATAATTGATTTTTATGTATTGATCTGATAGCCAGAAACCTTGAAAAATGTATGCCTTAATCCTAATAGTTTTTCTATAGATTATAATAAATTTTTTGTATGTATAAGTACGTACGTGTGGATGGACATATACACAGTCATGGCATAAAAATAATGAATTTTATTCTTTCTTTTACAGTATATATACTCACACACACACAAACACACACGCGTGTCTACCTATACACTTGTGAGCTGACTTAGACTCTCAGATTAGTATTGAATAGAGGTGCCACTCCTGAATCCCAGAATACAGCACTCAGGTGTAATAGATGTCCACTCCCACGGAGGTCAATAATTTTTCTACAAGGGGCCAGATAGTGAATACTTTAGATTTTTTGAGACTTTTCTCCTTTCTTCTCCTCTTCCTCTTTCCTATATAACCACTGGAAATTTCCGAATCCATTCTTAGCTCATTGTCACATAGAAAGAGGCTATTTTATCCAGGGAGACAGTCTGCAAACTCTTGCTTTCAGATTAAGAAAATTTGTAATGTTCCTGTTTTCTAGATTTTTTTTTAATCATCACAAATGAAGATTCTAGTTTTCTAAAAACTATAAGAATAGTAAAGTATTTTATAGAATTTCTTAAATCTATTAAAATGAATATATGTGCATCTTTATTCCATTATGTGCATAAAAGTTTACATCATGCTACTTTACATGTAATATGATAGCAAAATCCTTTCTTTTTGGTGGATTTTAAAGCTAGTCATTACACTTCATCTTTAAGAAGTCCTTTTTATGTTAAAAATAAAAATATGAAGTTGTGAGATTACACTCCCTTTACAATTCACCCTCAAAGCATCAACTACGAATATTTTGTTTTTTAGCCTTCTTGATATTTTCTACAAGAGCTAACTTTAAATTAACTTATTTATGTGACTCAGAATCCCCTTGAGGTTTTTTTTTTTTCTTTTTTGCTTTTATTGACTAGAAAGAGAAGCCGTTATTCTCATGGGATGAGGGTCTATGTTCAGTGGAAAAAGTAATGACATATAATTACCTGGTAAAAATTCAATTTAAATCTTGAACATGTTCTTCAAATCTATTAAAGTCATACATATTATT
>PVJO010023192.1:0-26560 GCA_004026905.1 Hystrix cristata | reverse complement strand
AATGCAGCATCAGTCATAATTGCCACTAGAAGGAGAAGGAAGGACAGAAAGGAAAGAGGAGGCACTTGGAAAGGGAGAGAGGAAAAAAGACAGCGGCTCATTCCTGCCTCGAACCCACCTGTGGAGTCCTGCCTTATCTGGGCAGGGCCTCTCGCACCTCGCAGTTCTAAGTGCAGTTCAGAAGGGTTTCTGCCTCTGACTCCTGTGAGGCCCGGGAGAGCCCATTAGGATACTAACCAGGAGTGTGTTTTTAAACTTCCTGCGGGGACGCGTCCTCCACGCCTCGCTGGATGATGAACACTCAGACTGTGGAACGCACTTCTTTGCTAGGGATAAGTGAGGTGGACCACAAGAAAAAAGCAAACAAAATTTAAACTCAGAAAGCTTGAGCCCCAGCCATTCTGCTTTCTCGTTCTACGCCCTCTTCAGACCCCTGATTTCAGCAGGCTCCTGTTTTGGGATGGGGGATGTAAAAGGGCTTTGCAAATTCTCAAACACAAAGGAATTATTCATTGTTGGTTTTTCTTCTTATATTTCCCATAATTTCAGAGTATTTGCTACATACAATTCAGTCTTTTTAAACACCGATGCACACTCGGTGATGTACTAATTTAATCTATATTTGCCTACTAAGCTGCTTCACCATTTTGGTTTCACACAGGTCCCGTTGCTCTAGATGGTCCACGTCCTGTTGCTAAAACTCAAAAAGAATTAGAAATAGAAATGCATCAAGAGCCAAAGTCAGCAAGGGCAAGAAGCATCAAACCAGGCGGGTGACCAGAAAGAGCCCAACGAGGGACTCCATTTCCTCCACTGCTGCAGTCAGGCCGGAGACAAATGCAGCCAGCTGGGCAGGGAGCCCCGGCCCCTGCGGGCCTGCTTCTTGCTGTCACAGATGGACTCACTCTGCCCGCCAGCGTTATGAGGCAGAAAAACACAGCCTTCCACTAAGGGGACGTTTACTCCAGGGCCGGTTTCCTCCCATGTTGCCAGGGCCGGGAAGAAACCTCGTGGGGCCATCTGAGCTCTGTGTACTGAAGTCGTGCCACAGATGCGTGACGAGGTCCCCCAGGAAGGGCGCAGAGGCAAACAGGCTGCTCCTCCTCACCAGGAAAAAGAAGCCGTGTGGGCTGCTGATAAATGCTGCTGCCGCTTCGCTGTTCCTCTTCTTCACATGTTTTTGGCTTTTTTTTTTTGTTTTTTGGGTTTTTTTCCTGGAAAATAGGTTTGGAGATGCCAAGCTGCTCTGGACTCAGGTGAGTTTTGTTTCATTAGTTCTGCTCCCATCGAGTGGTTCTATTTGGAGACATTTGGATGCCACAAAGAACCCGGAATCCAGAGCTGGGGAGGCTTGCTGTGGCCTGAACGTGACCCTCCAAAATTCAGATGCTGGAAACGTAATCCCCGAGCTCCCTGCTGATGGTAAGCAGAGCTAGGCCTGTTTGAGGTAACTGGGGTAGCTGAGATAATGAGGGTGGCCCCATGATCAGATCGGTGGCTTTGTAAGAAGGGAGAGACCACTCCGTGATATCCTCTGTCCCGTGTTATGATACAGCAGAAAGAGAAGGTCCTTGCAAGATGCCACACCTTGACGCTGTACTTGGCAACCTCGAGAGCTGAGAAAATAATGTCTTTGCCTTGGATACTGCACTGTAATCTCAGCACGTAGGAGGCTGAGGCAGGAGGTTTGCCTCAAGTCTGAGGCCAGCCCAGGGCTGCATAGTGAGTTCAAGGGCAGTGAGACCCCGTCTCAAGAAAGAAACAACAAAATTGGGAAAAAATGGAAAAAAGAACATGAAATAATTGCAGACAATTTAAGTCATCTCTCTTTGCTGTCTACTAATGGTACCAAAAAGGCTTGTTAGCATTCCTGATCATAAAGATGTGTGGCTCTGAGCACTAGAATTAAACCATAACCCCTGAAAATGTTGGGAGATCAGATTTATTTCTAATAAGTTTAATGTAGAAGTTTAAAAAGGAAGTTACTTGGACTTAGATATTGTGTTATAACAACTAGCAGACTGATACAGACTCAGTACTTAATTAGGTACATTTAAAGAGAAAATAGATGCTGGGGTCAAATGGGCTTTTCTATTTAATTCCTAAAAGCATGAGTTCTTCATAGCTACAACCCAGAATGGGTGGGTGGGAATACAATGTATCCAGCAGGTGTGTTAGTGTAACCTTAAGTGAGATAAAGTAGGTGCTGCACAATGCCTAGAGCACAGGAAGGTAAACAAACGTTAGCTAACGTCTGATGTTATTTATTTTCAACTTCTTATTTTGAAATTCACAAAAAAGTTGGAAAGACAGTATAGAAAGTTCTGGTAGTGATGTACTCAGTTCCTAGTTCCCCTTAATGATATACATATCATTATATATCATTATTATATACAGATATATATCATGCAGATCTTATATATATATCTTACATACATCATTATATGTATGATAATATAGATTATATATATGTATGTGTGTGTATATATATATGTGTATATATATATATGTGTATATATATATGTGTATATATATATATGTGTATATATATATATATATATATATATGTGTATATATATATATCTCACCACCATGGTACATTTGTCAAAACTAAGAAATTAACCTTTGTACAATACTATTAACTGCAGACTTTAATAAAATGCTATCAGTTTTTTCCATTAATTTTTTTTGTTCTAGGATTCCACACGTTTGATTATCATCACTATTATTACTACAAATAACTGCATGAGCCTGAAAAAGTCATGTGACCTTCCTAGGTCTCTAGCTTTCTCACTTGTCTTAGGAAGGTCTGTGACTGCATGAAAGATTTGAAAGTTTTGTGACTGTATGGTATAATTGTTTACATTTGTATAAGTAATGGAGGTCCCCATAGCCCTAGTATGCTGAAATGACACATTACCAGACTAAATTGGGGAAGAGAGATGTATAAAAAGTGGGTTCAATATAAACTACCAGCAATTTAGCCAACCACTGACTTACTGTCCAATATTTCACTGATTCTATGATGTTCTTTTCACATTTCAACATCTCTGTTTTACAACTACGGTTGTTTCACAGCGTATTTGGCAGCGTCTTTTCTTGTAGCGGTGTAGTGGTGAAAGCTAATGATGTGTCTTCCAGTCCAGAGACTCTCAGCATCACCCAGTGTGTTTGCAGTTTCTGGGGGATCCCGTGGGTAGCGTCCCGGACCCTCACTCTCTGGACAGCATGTTTCCTGTCAGAGCTTTGGGAAAGGGCAACTGGGGTTGTACACTATCATGAAGCAGAGCACTGTGCCCCTGCTGGCTTGTTTCATTCTTGGGGGAGCAGTTGTCCCTTTCAGACTCTTCACGTGAGGCTTCTGTGGAATTTTCGGCAGTTTAATAGGAATAGCTCCCAGATATCCTGAGAAAAGATTACTGACGTCACTGACATAGTCATCAAGAGAAGACAAATTGGTGTTTGGTATTCTCTGTTTCAAATTAATGTTTGTCTTAGTTACTTTTCTTGTTGCTGGGACAAAATACCCAACACCCGCGAAGGAGGAAGGCTTATTTGACTCACAGTCTGTAGAGGTTTCAGTCCACAGTTGGCTCCAAGGCAGGGAAGCGGGCAGAGGGGCATCACCGAGGACAAACTCCATGGCAAGCAGGCAGGCAACAGCACATTAGCCCTCTTTCTGTCCCTTGTATTTTATGTAGGGTGCCGCCCTAGGGCAGGTGTAGTGGCACTCACGCCCTTAGTCCCAGCCAGAACTATGCCACACCCATCAGTGGACTGATTTAGTAATCACACTCCCTCGATCCCAGCATCACACACTCTAAATCCAGCCACCACCGAAAAGCTCCTGTCTGACTGCATGAGGCCTTGAGGAGACATTTAGGTACAAGCCATAGCAATGTTTCCAAAAAATATCCCTAAAGTTAGCATTTCCAGAACATAGGCTGGCTGGCAACCCAGGCAGATTGACATGTGGCAATTCCCTGTATTTCAATAAATACTGAGTGGGAGCATGATGTGCCCTCTGATTTCTTCTTTCAAGGAACACTTTTCTTAAATGTCTTGAGGAAACTACTCAGAACACTTACTTCCTCTCTGAAGACTTCTTTGTTTCCTAACAGGCTCTAAAGAAATGATCACTTCTGCCTCTAAGAGAAAATGTGTGTGTGTGTGTGTGTGTGCGCGCACACGCTTGGGTCTATGTGTCAAGCGGTGTTCTTAATATACATACATAAACTCATTTAATCCTCATAACTTTTTGCTGTATTTTTGAATCCCAAATCTGAAAATGAGACAATTGAGCCAAGGTAAGTTCGAGTAACTCCCCTCAGGTCACAGACTTAGTAAGTGGCAACCTGGGATGTGGGCATTGGGCTTCCTGGCTGGTCAGATGCACCTCTGTTTTAGCATAGTGAGCTTATCCAATTACCCAACTAGTAAATGTGAGCTCTCTCTGTGAGGTGTTTTTCCCAGTGGTTGAGGAGAGAAAGGCTCAGCTGGAGGCTTGGGCCCGAGGCCAGATCCTGCAGAGATTCCTTGCTGTTTCTGAGTAGAAGATGAGACAGTCACCACCCAGTCCAGTAACGCATAAGCTGGGGGTCATGCAGGTCACCAGTCACCCTTTTCATATTTGTGAAATTTCGACAATACCCTGTGTCCTTTGTAAACCAAGGTTACTGCCAGAGTGAATGTAGAAAACCTTTGAAGAATAAAAGTATGTCACAGATATAAATCATTTCAGTAATTTGCAAAGCTTCGCCCACATAAAAGGCTGTGGTACAGCATCAAAAGCTAGACCACGGTGCATGAACCAATTAAAAACAGCGAGGCTTTTACACACAGGTTGCAAATATCTTCCCCTCTGATTTATCCATCGTACTGCCGTTAGAATAACTCCCCTTTTAAGGCAAAACCTGTAGTAAACTCTTATCTAATTGAGTCAACTCTCACTAGGAAAACCAACCACAATTCATATTTAATGAGAAGTTACTTTGTATCTGGTGTTGTATTGACTATCTTGGCTCTAAGCACAGTGAAGCCTCTTGGTATAACTTCAGTCAAGTTACTGATGTGCCTCAGTTTCCTCATCTATACAATGAAGCTAAGATGATTATCTCTGGGCTCTTTGGCACAAGTGTGCAAGTTGTACAGTTCACAAAGGCACCAGAGCTATGGGCGCAGTATTCACATGTGAGGGATTTGTATACACAAATTATTACTAAGATTTCCCACAGATGCCAATATAGTGTCTTGTTCTAACATAAATCATATGATTTTCCAATAGGTGGAAGTAAAGTGACTTGAAGAAAGAAGAACCTTTGCTGCTTTATACACAGGCTCCAAAAATGAAAGGAGTAACCCTAAGTATTTAACTCATAGAGCTGTTTTAATAGTTAATTGAGTAAACACACAGAAGGCATATAAAATAGTGCTAACAAACAGAAGAAGCAGCCCAAAGTGGCAGTAATTAGAGTGTATAGGTAGTTTTTGGAAAATCATTTTAATTCTTCATCACAACCTTTAAAGGAAATGCTATTTTTGAACATTTTATTGAAGTATAATGGATATTTAATAAACTGCACATATTTGATGTGAACAGTTTGGTGAATTTGGACATGTATGTATATACCCATGAAACCAAATTACTTCTTCTGTGTGTGTGTGTGTGTGTGTGTGTGTGGTTTTCCTGGTAAGGAAATAAAATTTTTAATTCTTATTTTACACACTTAAAAATGAGGCTCAAAGAGATTAACTAAAACTCTAAAAGGCAGGTAGGTAGTGAGTAGCTGAGTTTGGGTTCCGAATGGAGGCGATCTGCTTGGGCCTGTGCCATTCACCATGCCACTCTGCTTTCTTCTGAGCACATTCTGTGCTACTCATCTATCAGAGCAGAGTCCTCTCCCTTCAGAGCCACATTCTGTAAGTTTCACATGAAAGACAGAGCAGCCAAATTCATCCCTTATTGCCGACTGGGTTTTACTCTAATTTCTCCTCCTACCACAGTGACCTAGCTCCAGAGTATTCTATTACCTTATAGATGTCTTCACTTTTACCATTTTGTGTGGCTGCTCCTTCCTGGAATTCCCACTTGATCCACCTGGTACCCACTAGACCTTCCAAGGGCAAAGATTGAGGGGAGGGATTGGGAGGGCTGGCCTGAGTGGGCTTGGGGTGGGTAGAGAACCCTTTCTCAGTTTCTGCCACTTCTTACCAACCTGGCACACGAGAGGGAAGAGTTTGAAGAAAGAAGAAATCCTGGGATATGATCTCTGTGTGGAAAGGAGCAGTTGCCTCATCCTGGTTCTGCCTAAAATATTTGACCCTTTAAGCTGAACTATAGTCCATCTCCTCTTCTTCCTCCCCACCCAACATAGTTACGATACCACTGTGTCCTTGACTTACATTTTTCTTGGTCTGTAGAAAGATGATCCTGTGCCTCAGGATCTCAGATGAGGGAGGTAGCAGGAGACTTGCCCTTCTAGAGGTCAGGCGAGCTTTTCACCAGCTTTGTGGATCAGCTCTATGGATCACACAGACAAGCACTCCATGAATGTATATCCACTTAACTGCTCTGGCAGGTGCCTGGTGAAAAGCAAAGTACTAGAGAGATGTTTCCAAGTTTTCTTCGATATTTTATGTCATATATTAAAATCCAAAAGGATGCTCTATTCCCTTACAGATTATGCCTATGTCTCTTAATATAGAGAGAATATTTCAAATTTCTAACCAAGAAATGAAGTTGGTGGATCAGGAGGATGTACAATTCCAGGGCTTTTCACGTAGCCTGTGCGATGGCAAGCTTTATGCGTCAGTATGTCTGAACTGTGGTATCCAGTTGTCTGGTCAAATGCTAGCCTAAGTATTTCTGTGAAGGTAATTTTTAGATGTGAATAATATTTAAAATCACTAGATTTTCAAGTAAAGATATTACCCTCCATATGGGCGGGCCTCATCCAATTGGATGAAATCTTTAAGATCAAAAACTGAGATTTCCCAAGGAACAAAGGATTCTGCTTCTATAGTACAGCATAAATAATATAGGCTATAGTACCAGCCTGTGGACTCAGCACTCCAATATCAACTCACCTAAATCTCCATCATGCTGGCCTGTCCTGTAGATTGTTTCAGACTTGCTAGCCTCATAACATCTGCAAGCTAATTCCTTGACTATCTCTCCTTCTGCTATAGATTGTTTTGTTAGAGAATCATACCTCATAAAATCTGATTCACAGATACCTCAAGAATTTGTTTTTATTTCCACCTGGATTGTACCAGTGATGACAGAAAAGCTTCATGTATGGGTCAGACAGACAGGGTATGGTGCCGTAACAAATAAGTCTCAACATCTCAGTGGCCCAGCACTGGACAGAGTTATTCCTTGTTCATCCTTGTTCATGTCGCATTGCATTGGAGAGACACAAATGCAAATGACTGACTACAGGCTCCAGAAAGATGAAGTAGGTGATTAGTTGAGACTGTGGAGATTGTGACAACCGATAGAGCAAATGGAGGAAATTCTAAATCAGGAAGCTGCTGTTACCTTACAGAAAAAGGGAGCCTACGTCCACATTCTAGTAGGCAGGAATAGTAGGGATTTAAAAATATAAAATGTTGAACTTTGATATTTTGGTAACACATTCCAATTAAAAAAATAAAGTATGTATAGGCCAAATAAAGTCTGTCTGCTTTTTGCAACAGGTCCAGGGACCTCCAGCTGGAAAGTTCTGTTTGACAGTGACTACCAACCACATTCATTCTTGTTTATCTGAGGCTCAAACTCATATGATCAAAACCGTGATTCCAAGAAGAGGCGATGAAGTCCTGTTTATGAATCACAAAGGGCTTCATCTGTCAGCACCATGTGGAAACCAAGAAACTCTAATGATGAAAGTCAGGCTGCACAGATATACCTAATACATTTACAAGCCAAGATTAAACAGAGCAGAAAGTAAGTTGGGGCTTTCGGAAGATCATTTGATTACTTGCATGGATTGGATTTTGGAGGAGTACTCCATCCATTGCCTGCCTTGCCAGGAAGATCCCAACAGCTGCAAGCTTCAAACCACCATATGCTAGATGGTTCTGCACCTTGGTTCTCTTTAGCATGGGGCCACAGAGGTGACCACCAAACCCTGGAGAAGAGGTAAGCTGCTTCAGGGAGAAATAACAGATTGGGCAGCAATGCTGGCCCCAAGAAAAGCCCATATCTATTGTAAAATAAAAAAAAAAAAAGCATGAAGTTTTACCTGAAGAGTGACTTCTTCATGACAGGAGAGTGCTGGAGAAGAAATCCAGTGCTTGCCATTTTGCCAGGGAGAATTAATCAGGTGCTATTTTGGGAAGGAGTTCATTGTGCAGGACTAAGCCACAGAACACTCCTACTACAGCTTTGCCTTCAATCCCAGACGGAAGTGTTACCTTAACATAAAGATGAGGTAAGGGACAGCCATGAGAGACAGCCTGGGAGAGGGCAAGGGCTAGAAAGAGATCCCCTGAGGTGTTCAAACTTAGGCCTGGAAAGACACAGCGCCTCTGTTCTATGGTGGGAGGCCAGATGTAGCAGGTCTGGCTTTTAAAGGTGGCTGGATCTGAAGGTTATGGCATTGAATTCAGCACCACACCACCTACGTACTGAGGAGACCACTACTCTGATTACTTCCTCATTGTACCAACATGAGTGGGGATGTGCCTGAGCTTGGACAGTTGCCACAGACTGGGGTTTACAGACAAAGGGGCCTCTCGAGCAAAGGGGTCACCTCGCAAATCGACAGGCTATAAAGAAGGGCGGAGAGGACTGTGACTTGATGGATTCAAAAAACACAGTTTAGCAGAATGGATCAAGAAATAAAATCTAATCATATGCTCTGTAGAAGAACATTTAACTCCAAACTGAAAATCATAGACTAACCCATAGACTAAAAATCAGTGGATGCAAAACAATGTTTTTTCATGCAACAGGAACTCAAAAACAAGCAGCAGTAGCTATCCTACTTTCAAACAAAGTGGACTTTAATCCAAAACTGATCAGAAGAGACAAAGAAGGTCACTACAATGGGAACTATTCAATGGGAAGAAATAACAATTATAAACATGTATACACCAAGCAACGGTGTACACAACTTCATAAAACAAACACTACTGGACTTGAATGATCAGATAATCATCAATACGCTTATAATGGGGGAACCTCAATATTCAACTCTCATAAATAGATCAGTTAAACAAAAAATCAACAAAGAAATCATCAGTACACAGTCTTCTCAATGGCACATGGAACTTTCTCCAAAATAGATCACAGAGTAGCCAATAAAGCATTCTTTAATAAATGCAAAGTAATCAAAATGTTACCATGTATATTATCAGATCATAATGCAATGAAACTTGAAATCAATGGCGAAAGACATCACATAAATTATGCATATGCATGGAAATTAAACAGCACACCCTCATATAATCAGTGGATCACAGAAGAAATTAAAGAAGAAATGACAGTTCCTTTAATTAAATAATAATGTCAGTACAAAGTACTAGAAATTGCAGGAACCATTGAAAGCAGTAAGAGGGAAGTTCCTAGCTGTAAATGCTCGTATCAGAAAAACAGAGTGAGCCCAAATAAATAGCTTAATCGTATACCTCAAGGTCCTAGAAAACTAGAACATTCCAAATCCCAGACCAGTATGGTAAGGAAATTATAAAGATCAGAGCAAAATAATTGATGAAATGTAGACTAACAGTCAATACAAAGAATAAATAAATTGAAGAAAGAATCCTTGACAGAATAAACAAAACAGACAAACTCTTAGCCAATCTTAACACAAAAAGGAAAGAAATTACCCAAATCAATATAATTAGAAATGAAAAAGATGAAATCATGATGGACACTGCCAGAATTTAATTATTACCAACTATATCACAAACCTGTATGTCAATAAACTAGAGTACTCAAAAGAAGTGGAGAGATTCCTAGGTACATATGAACTACCAAAATTCAAACAAGAAGACTTAAATATCCTGAATAATCCAGTAACAGGTGATGAAATTGGAGAGGAAATAAAACTCTACTAAGAAAAGCATAGGACCCAATGGATTCCCTGCTGAACTCTACAAGAACTCCTGGAGATCTAACGGCAACACTCCTCAAACTCTTTAATGAAACTGAAAGGGAAGGAGTACTCCCAAAGTCCTTCCTGGAAGTTACAATCATATTGATTCCAAAATCAGAAAAGTATCTAATAAAAAAAAACAGACATAAAGGTCAATCTCTTCAATGAACCCCAGTGCAAAAATCGTCAGCAAGATATCGGCCAACAGAATGCAACTAATCTTCCTTCAGAAAGATTATACACCATGACCAAGTAGGGTTTATTGCAGGGAGGCAAGGATGGTTCAACATATGCATATCAATAAATGTAATCCATCACATAAATACATGCAAGGACAAAAATCACATGATTATCTCAATAGACACAAAAAAAGCTTTTGACAAAATGTATGGTTAAAAACCTGAAAAAAAAAAACAGTTATAAAAGGACCTCATCTCAATCTGATAAAAGCTATTTATGACAAATCTGTTGCCAATATTGTTTTAAATGGGGATAATTTGAAAGCTTTTGCTCCAAAATCAGGAACAAGATGTGGATGTGCGCTATCCCTCCTTCTATTCAATATAATCTTTGAAACTTTAGCCAGACCAATTAGGCAAGAGAAAGAAATAAAAGGGATACATATCAGAAAGGATGAAATCAAAGTATTGTTATTTGCAGATGGCCTGATCCTTTACTTACAAGACCCAAAAAAGCTCATCAAATGACTTCTGGAATTAATAATCAAATTTACCAATGCAAAATAATACAAAATCTACACAAAAAAATTAATAGCATTCCTATACACTAATAATGAACTCTCTGAGAAAGAAATTAGGAAAACAAGACCATTTACAACAACATCAACAAAAATTAAATGCTTAGGAAATAAACTTACCAAGGAAGTGAAAGATCTTGACAACGAAAATTACATTGCTTTGAAAACATATTGAAGAGGTTATTATAAAATGGAAAGATATCTCATGTTCCTGGATAGATAGAACCAATATAATCAAATGGTTATACTTCCAAAACTGATAGATAGATTTAATGCAATTCCAATTAAAATACCAACTGAATTCCTCATAGATCTAGAGAAAATAATCCTAAAATTTATTTGGAATGAGGAAAGACTCAGAATAGCAAAAGTAATCCTCAGTAAGAAGAGTAAAGCAGGAAGCATCACAAGCATGGATTTGAAGTTGTTTCTATAAAAGCAGCATGGTACTGGAACACAATCAGACACATGGATCAATGGAACAGAATAGAGGAAGCAGAAACAACCCCAGGCACATTCAGTTATTTGATCTTCGACAAAGGTGCCAAACACACACACTGGATTCAGTCTAGACCTGTATATCTCATCATGTACTAAACCAAAATAAAAATGGAACAAAGATCTAAATGTTGAAACAGAAACATTTAATCTACTATAAAATAAAATAGGTACAACTATTTAGACAAGGAGTAAGCCAGGACTTTTCTAACAGAAGCCCTGTGGCACAAGAAATAATACTAAAAATCAACAAATGGGACCACATCAAATTAAAAAGCTCTGCACAGCAAAGGAAACAACCAAGAATGCAGAGACAACCTACAGAATGGAAAAAACTCTCGCCAGTTATTCCTTGGACAGAGGACTAACACCTAGAATATATAAGGGATCCCCAAAATTAGATTCCCCCAAATAAATGACCCAGTCTAAAAATGCACCAAAAGATGAATAGACATGTCTCAGAAGAAAAAGTACAGATGGCCAATAAATACAAGAAAAATATCCAATATCCCTGGCCATCAGAGAAATGTAGATTAAAACAATACTGAGATACCGTCTTGCTCCAAAAATAATGGCCATCATCAAGAAATCAAATGAGAGCGAGTGTTGGTGAGGCTACAGGAAAAGAAGAACCTTTCACATTGGTGACGGGCATGTAAACTACTACACTATGGAGATTCTTCAAAAAACTAAAAATAGAAATTTCATGTGGTCCAGCTATTCCCCTTATAGGTATCTTCCTGAAAAAGTTGACATCGTCATGTTACAGTGATACACACATACCCATATTCACAGCAGTATGACTTAGAGTAGCTAAATCTTTGCAACAGCTATATATTTGTTAACAGATGAATAGATAAGTAAACGTGGCCTTTATACACAGTGGAGTACTACCACACTTCCAAAAAGCAGATTAACTTGAGGCAATTATAGGTAAATGGGTGCACCTTGAGACTATAATGTTAAGTGAAATAAATCAGACACAGAAGTTTAAATATTGCGTAGTTTCTTTTATCTGAAAAATCCAAACTATAATAAAGAGCAAACTAAAAGATAGATAATAGGAGGTAGGGAGATCTTTTTCAAATGGGAAGGGATATAAGAGAAGGAGGGAGAGAGAGGAAGAAGAGGGAGGGAGGGAAGGAAAGGGATTAAAAAAAAGATAATTGAAAGAAAGATGGAAATAGAGCTTTTGCAAATGAGAAGGGGGCCAAGAACTGGAGGGAGCAGAGAGCGATGGAAGAGGAATGGGACAGGAAAAGAATGAAGATGCATTATGTACAAGTACCAACTCTCCACAATTTATATAGTCACTATGTACTGCAAACATGCACTAATAAAAATAAACATTAAAATCAAAAGATTGGAGCTAACTTTGTTTAAAAGTTCTTGCTGGAGGCATTTGAATTGAAGTCAGTTGCCAATACAATTTTTTCGATTCGTTTTAATGATATTGTCTTAATTATCTTCAGGGAAGGGTCATGGAGTTCCAGAAAGACAAGTTATGGTGCTGATCTCCTAGGGAGGCGGGGGGAAACTGATGCTATGTGTGTCAAGGCAACAAGAATGAATTAAGCACCATTTGTATGCTTATATGGAGACTAGAATTATATTTTGAATCTAAGACGTCACACTGGAAAGTAGATGTATTTAAGTCCAGCTGAGCAAGAGAAAGTACTTTAAATATTTTCAGCAGAGAGAATTCATTGCATAGAATTGGTCATGCAAGAATCTAATAAAGTAAAAGAGAGTGAAGAAAGCCAGAAAAATTAAGGAGCAGTAGCCCCCCTTGCACCACTCATCTTTGGTGAGAAGAACAAAGGGGGAAGGAATGTTTCCCCCTCTAGCATGCCAGCTGTATGAGCAGGGAGACCTCTGCTGGTGTCCTGCGCCTCGCTGTATTAGTCTTTGCAGGTGGCCACAGCAAAACCCCATCAACTGACATGAATTCTACACAATTCTAGAAGGTAGAAGTTTGTGATCAAAGTGTCCTCAGGGTTGGTTTCTGGCAAAGCCTCTGTCCTGGCTGTGGCTACCTTCTTGCCACGCTCACATTGCTTTTCCTTATTGCACATAGAAGGGGAGAAGAAATCCCTGGTGTTGCCTTCTTTTTTTTTACAAACACTCCAGACTTACAGGGTTAACGCCCCACGCTTGCGAGTTAACTTTTATTCCCTCCTTATAAGTCCTATCTCCAAATAAACTCACACTGGACAGTTAGAGTTGCAGCACAAAAATTTCAGGGAAATACTATTAGGTCCATAACATTAACTCATAGCAGATTCTCACTATATATAGGACTCGATTGCATCCTTTAATCCTGATCCATGCTATACCTTTTGCACTGGTTTTAAGCACTTTCTACCATGCAGAAAATTGACATGGGGTCTTCTTCCACTTCACGGTGAGAGGGAATCACTGCAAAGACCTTCATTCTGGGTATCCTTTCCTCAACCCAGCTCAGTTTTTGGAGCCTCAGAAGGCCAAAGCTGGCCTTCTAAAGTAGAATTTGAGATGAGTCTATGTCCAGCCTATTGTCAAAAGTGTGTGGTATCACTGGAAGCTTGTGTGTGAGGGAAATGAGAATTTATACACCTCATATAAAGTAGGAAGGAGATTTGGGGGTTTAAAATTGAACAATAGCCAACGCATATTTGAGAAAGAATGTGCATTTATGGTGAAAGTGGGAAAATACCTTAGCTGAGAGTATATAATATAAAGTCACTATTTTGTAGTTCAAAAAGTCATGTCCCCATGAGGATGAGCATATGTCTAGGGGTTTAAGTGTGAATGTGTGGATTTCTGTGTGTGTCTGTGATACAGGCTGTGTGGATGCGATGGATACACATGTGTGTTTAGGAAAGAGTGTGTGTGTGGAGAGCAGGATGTAGTTGTATGTCAGTAGGAGGAATCAAGGAAGGCTTCCTAGAAAAAGCAACACTGAAGTTTAGACTAGAAAAGATAAACAAAACATAACCAGGAGCAAGGGACAGAAAAGATATGCCCATCAAAGAGATCTGCATATGAAGACCAGGAAAGGACTTATGAGAATGTCCTAATGGCTGGATTTGAAGGAACAGAGAGCCAGAAGGGTGAGGTACACAGTCTCAAGGAAGATAATCAGCAGAGGACAAAAGATGTTTTATGCCAGGACAAGAAGTTTCAACTTTGCCCAAAAGAAGAGAATCCCAGGATCACTCAGAGTAAGCAGGGAGTCTCTGCAGCGTCAATGACCACACAAAGAGAGTAGAAAGAAGATGAAATTAGCTAGGTGCAAGCCAGTGTTTGCCTTGGTTTAATGGCAGCTCCTCTCTTTCCCAGGTAGTCTCTGGGCTGTTGCTCCAGAGCAAGAGGGGCTGGGTGGAGAGGAGGAGGCCAGCGGACTTCTGCTGAATCTGACCAGCCAGAGGGTCTCTTCTGAGCTGCTGAAGCCCGCACTCTCCACCTGAGGGTCCCCTGGAATTCCCTCAAAGGGCCTCAGGGCCCCTCTTCCCCACTGGCCAACTTCTACAGTCAGAGTCTGGCCCAGAAGTGCGAGGAGACCAAGAGCCTCCTTCTGCACCACCCACCATCATCATTTATTTGTTCCTTGTTGGTACCCAAAGAATCCAGTTGAAGGGAGCCCCAGTCATTGGAAAACATCAAAATGACCAGGAGGCAGAATGAGCAGGAAAAGGGAAGAAGATGGATCAGGGTGAGAGGAGGAGAGAAGAGAAAACCAAAATGAAGAGGCAGGGAGAAGAAGAGACAGGAATGAGGGTGAGAAGGAGAGCAGAAACAGAGTAAACTGTGTTATAGAAGACTAGTGTGCACCATCACTGGGGGATGCTACGAGACCTGGGAAGAAGGTAGGAGGCAGAATCCTTCTAGAGGAAATTGTATTGCTTGAGCAGGTCCACAAAGACCCTTGCAGAGAAATTTAGAACCAGGTACCAATTTGAGGAGGGCTGAGCATCTCTCCATGACCTTGCTAAGTCCCTTTCATTTTGCCTAGAGTCAAGGCCCTACCCAGTATGTCACCCACATCCTTTTGCAAACAGTCTGATTTCATAGCCCCTGGGCCTGCTATGCGGCCACTCTGACATTTTTGCATAGATTTTTCCATCTGCTCCAACCATTGCAAATCCAATTTCAGATTTGGCATAAAGTAAACCAGCTTCAAGAGATATCTTGTCATCCAAATCAAAACGCTACATTCAAAATGCTCAATGCCAGCTACAAATTGTCAGAAAGAGATGAAGAAAACGGAAAAGACTTTGCTGTAGACAGGAGGGGTGAAAAACACAGATCTGAATGCAGCACAGTCACTCTTTGGTTCCTAAATCACTCAAATGAGCTGGAAAAGAATTTAAAGCTTGGTCAATCTGTTCTGCAGTTCACCCTGCTTCCCTCCAGGCTGTCTCCCTCTCTGCTGTTCAGCAAGCATCTAACGTGAAGGACTACTGAGTGTGGGCAAGTTTGTTTCTTTTGAGTATCTGAAAGCACAGATCAGATTTGCTAACCCTCACTTGAGTGGTCCTAGCAGCTATGCTAGTATCTGGGGAGACCACATAGCCCCCCATACCCTTTCGAGTCCTCAGGCTTCTTCCTCATGAGCTAGTCCCACAGAGGGGCCTCACCTTCATCAAAAATGGCCTAAAACTCATTACTTCTATCTCACCGTGCTTTGGTATTATGTACTAACAAAAAATGTTTTTCAAAAAGTATAAGGATACAGTGACATTAACTATCTTCATTCGATCACTACACAACATACACCTGCCTCAAATTATAGCCCTACACTCGCAAATTTGTTCAATTAAAGTAAAATATAAAAATAAATAGAAATTCCTGCAAGTCTGCAGGTTAGGGGAAAGAATAAGAAGGTCTATCTGAATCTGTTTCATGGATTCCATTTCTTTCCTATGTTGGGTTTTTATGGTTTCTGTCATTTTCCTAATCTTCTCTGTTTTTTATCTGTATCTGCTCTAGAGTCACTAATCATCTCTTTCATTCTGGAAATTATTTCTGTTTTGATGTTTTCTACAGCCTCACTCATCTGCTTTGTTACTTCTGCTGTTACCACTTCCAAAAGTCTGAGTGGGAGGCTTTCAGATTGTTCTACCTCATTACCCCCTGGGTTTGCCTTTGGTGAACTGGAAGTCTGGGGGTTGCATCTTGCTTGTGTTGCATCTTGCTTGCTCCTATTTCTTTTTAGCTTAATTCCTGGGTTGGTGCTTGTAAATGGCTTCTATCGGGTAGCTTTATTGTTGGTATTGAGAACACTTTGGAAATGACTACTTCCTCAGAGATGTTTTCCAGGTGTAGCTGGTTTCGGGGTTTTAAGTCTGTTGAAAGGCCCCACTTCTTCAATTTATTGGGCCTGAGAAGTTGCTGTTTATTTGGCCAGAACTTGGTTCTTTGGCCCTGACTGATAACCCTCAGGCAATCTCAGTCTTGGCATACAAAGAAAAGGAACTGATTAGAACAATTCTGTCACCTTGGCTAAAGTAGCACAATCAGTAATAACAATAGAATCAAACACAGCCTAGAAAATGACAGATTGTGGTAACTATTAATTCGCCAACCTTAACCATATGAACTCGATTTGTGGTTATATAACAATATCTAAAATAAAATAAACCAGAAACTTCTATATAATAAGTATGCCCTCAATACAGTGATTTTTACCCTCAGGGAAGAAAATTCAGAAGGTATTAGGAGGACAAAATAGAGAAATAGAAGAAGAAGAGATGAGAAGCCAGGCGGGAGGACAGGGGAAGATTATGCAAACATTGGGAAATTAGTGAAGAAAACAAGAGGGAAAGAGAGAAGGAAGAAATAAAAACAAGGACAGAACAAAACAATATAACAAAAAACTAGAAACAGATTTCACTTTCGTGTAAAACCAAGAAAAAAGAAAAAGAGGAGAAGAAACAACAACAACAACAACAGGGGAAAAAAAATATGTCTGCTTCCAGGTGTCTCTGCTGTCACCAGTAGACAGAGTAGGCAGGCCCAGGTCCTTGCTGATTAATCCCAGCTGTAGATTTATGGCACGGTAGTGGGTGTTCCCAGCTGGGCTCAACAGCAAGACTTCACCAAGTCCACTGAAGTTCAGCCTGGTCTCTGGCTGTGGGGTTGGAACCCAATTTGTTCAGCTGGAGACACACTGTGTCTCCACCGGCTTGGACTCAGTTTCCTGCCAGCTTGAAATTGGCTCCTTTCCCTCCTGCCAATTTGAATTTGAACTCCGCTCTGCCTGGCCCTGGCACCAAAAGCCATGGCAGCTTCTCTGAGTTCTGAGGTTGGCCTCTTTCCAAGATGGCGACCAGCCAGTCGCTCTCTCCTGGGGGACATCTGAAGACAAATAACTCAGCAGCCACTGCACTGCACTGTGCCCACCACGCCACTGCACAGGTGTGTCTTCTGTAGGGGCCTCTGGAGTCTCCAGTAGTCACCATGTGTCTGCAGGCTCAAGCTGCATCTCCTATGCCGCGATCCAGGGCTCTGTGGAACGCACCATCCGTCTGCCACCTCCTCCTTCTGGGCTGAGGTCTCTCTTTATGCTCTCCCTGCGAGCTTCAGTTCTCACGTCAGATCCTTGCTGGGTCCTGGGAACCCACTTTCCTCCTTCCTCTCTTCCTTAAATTACTATATTCCAGCATCTGGACACCAAATTTCGGAGAGGCTGTTTCCTCTGCTGTTCAGCACCCGCCCATTTTCCCAGAAGTCTGAATAAGAAGATCTAACAGCATAAACTGTTAGTACAGTAAAACTCCATTTAATGTGGGGGATGAACGCTAAGAAATCCCAGCCTAAGGTGTTAAATGAGGTCATCATAGCACATAAATACTGGGCCTAGGGAAGCAGAACAGAGAATAAGAAAGTTTATCAATTTCCTTGGTTCTATTACATTACTCATATACATTTTTATTGCTAATAATGATTTTAATTTAAAAAATCTTCATAAAAATCTAAAAACTTCAAGAAAAACAATTTATGTTTTTGAAAAGGAAGGGTCTTCTTCATTGGAATTTTTTTGCTTTTTTTGTAATGAAGCCATCTAACATAGTTTGCCTTTTCCAGTTTTGTTCAGCAAGCAATTGTCGATAGCAAGACTTCCCATCAATGACACTATGTCTTGCTTTGAACTTCTTTCAGAGTTTGGATCATTTTGCATAAATCGATCTATAATTTCTTTTACAGTCACTAGACTCTTTTTTAGGAAATCCATTGAAAGTTTCTTTTGCTCCTTATTTTCGGAAACATTTATTTTGTCGTTTTAGCACATTTATTCTGGTTTGGTCTGATTTGACAAAGAAAACAGCAGGAGGCTGTCAAGACATTACATCATGAAGTTGAGGTGGCACACGACCAAGTCTAGAGGTCATGTTTTGCATGACCGTTAAATCCCAAATTTTACCCTACTTTTAGGTAACCATGTAATACTGAAACAGTGTTCAGTAGAGCAGCGCTAAGTGGGATCTTACTGTACCTGACTCCTAGCATAAACTTTGGCCTCCTGTTGAAAGGCCTTCTTTATTCACAAATTCTTTAAAACTTATATGCGCAATTCTCTGAAAGAGAATCTACATTAGCAAGTTACCAAATACAAACTTCATTTTGTTTCCTAGGAATGGAGATGTGCTACACGAAGGAGGGATTGGTAAGGTTTAAAAAGAAATGAAAAGGGGCCTGGGGATTTAGCTCAGTGGTTAGAGTGCCTGCCTTGCAAGCACAAGGCCCTGAGTTCGATCCCCAGCACCAAAAAAAAAAAGAAAAAAAAAAGAAATGAAAAGGGAGGGAAAAAAGGAGATGCGGTAGGCCTCTTTATCTGTGGGAAGCATAGTCCTAGACCTCCAGTGGATGTCTGAAACTAGAGAAAACTACATATAGTCTCTTTTCTGTCTGTAAATATCTCTGATAAAATTTAATTTGTGAATTAGACAGGCTAAGAGATTAACTATGGTAACAAGTAATAAAATAGAACGATTATAACAATGCACTATAATAAAACTTGTCAGAGTCTCACAAAGTATCTTACTGGACTATAAATCTTAGAACACTCACCGTGTATTTTTTTTTCCTTTTGAGAATGTTCACCTTTTTATTTAAAAGAAGCACATTATGGATTTTCCTTGGTGTATTATCCAGATCGCTAGCATCGATCCCCTTGTACTTTGGGATTATTATTAAAACAACAATGATATCACCGAGGGTGCCAAAGACTTTCCCTCTTCAAAACTTCCTCCCCACCCAGGACTTGCAGGAGTGCCTTCAGAGCTCCGCGCTTGTGGGAGAAGCAGACGCTCACTCCTACTCTGTTTCTCTTGGCAGCTACCAGCAGGAACACTAGCTTTACTGACCAAGCGCTAGCAGCTAGCAGGGTTCTGAGGAAGTGGATGGGAATTTCCCATGAATAAAGAGACCAAAACTGTAGAACACAAAGTCTCTTCATTGTTTCATTAACTGACTCAATCAGAAGCCTCAGTGAGTGTCTTCTGAATGCTTGATATTTTGGTAAGTGCTTGGAATATTGTTGTGATAGAGATAATTGGTCCTTGACCTTTCGCAGTCTCTACAAGAACCCCAGGGTGGAAATGTGCAAATCTTAGTGGTCATGACTCCTTTGGAGCATTGTTAACATAAGGATGCCCAAACCACATACCTACCACTGATAAAAATGCAATTCTGAGCCAGTAAACCTGGGCTGGAACCAGGCACCCACATTTCTAAAATGCTTTCCAGCTAATTCCAGTAGGGTGGTCCAGGGCCACAGGCTTAAAAACATTAAATTAGATGGGACATCAGTTCCAAAATTGAAATGAGGGTAAGAAAAAGCCAAGGAAAATGTAGCCTAAAGACCAACCGAGAAATGAAGTTCAGACTGAGTATTGTTTGCAGTTATTTTTTATAATCTCTCCTAAATAGATGTGATGTTGGAAAACAGGGTGTGATTTGTACACAGCCACAAAGATGATGGAATGAGAAACATATCTCTAACCCTCCAAGCCTTTCTGTCACATCTTTCTGCCTCCCTCTGACCTTTTTCTCAAGCTTGTGGTAATTAGGATAGCCTAATTGGAGAAGGTGGGAATGTGATGCATGGATAGATAGCATAAATTTCTGTGGAGCATTAAGCAGGACTATAGCCATAAACAATTTTATTGAAGGCACCTTTAGGATTACTAACAAAAAATATCCAAAATGTCACAGTCAATGAAGCCTCCTCAAAGCTCCTGGCCTCATTCGATTCTCCCAACTGCCATCCCTGAAGTACCTCTTTACAAGTGAGGAAAGTGGTCCCTTGAGGTCCCGTGGCAGATAGGACATGGAGCTGGGTTTCAAATCCTGGACTCTGCTCCAACCTCGGCACTTGTCTCAAAGGCACAGAAGATGCTGAGCCAGGATAGCTGCCGATCATCACTATGCCAGACTGCTGGCGAGTCATCACCAGGCCAACCTGTGGGGAAGGTCTATTTGCAGTACATTAGAGGGCACAAGACAGAAATGAAAACATTTCTGAAAGATCTGTCCCAAGCAGTGGAGCTTTGCCCAACACTCCGTTGAACTTTGCTCTGTACATTGAATAATAAAATGTTAGAATCTGAAAATACCAGAGAAGCTGTCCTTCCAGCACATACTCTGAGTGCCTGTGGAGTCTGGAGTGCTAAAAAAACCAAAACAAAACAGAAAAGCAGTCCTTGTTGTCAGTCAAATCCGCTGTGTTTTCTCACAATATATTTTTCTCCTTCTGCTTCCTCTCTCATTCTCCTTCTCCATTTCCTGGTTCCTCTTTCCTCCTCCCAATCTCTCTCCTTCCCTGCCCTCCCCCATCTTTCTCTCTCCCACAGTATAAGAGCACACGGGAGGGCCCAGGGAAACTATCTGAAAGACAACACAGGAGATTTTATCAAATGCTCGTTTTTCCACTGAGTCTAAAAGGATGTCAGGAGAAGTCTGGCTTCTGTCTTGCTGAGTCCTATCATAATTTATTCTGGGTGCTCTCTTGAACCGTTGCTTACTAATAAAACTAATGAACGGAATAAGTTGACAGGGGTATTACTCGCGGGTTTCCCTTCTGCCCTGATTTCTCTTTTTGACATATAATCCTCCTATTTAATCATCTGGATATGAAACTCCTTTCAAACTATCATTAGGTCTCCTCACACATCATTTGTAAGATATCTTACTTATCAGAAAACTAGAGTGAACTGAGCTCATCTCAGATCTAGCCTCCTCCTAGAGTTGTGTTCTCAAAGATTATCACCAGACTTTTGTCCTCTATGCTGTTTCTCGGTGTCCCAGTCATTTTATGTTGCTATGACACAACCCTAGAAGTTGGTTGCTTTATGGAGAAATGAGATTTAGTTAGCTTACAACTTTAAAAGCTGAAAATTGAAGACTGGGCAACCCCATCTGCTCAGTTTCTGGCGAGGGGTTTCTAGCTATATCACAGAAGGTGAGTTGCATCACACAGCAGAATTGAGTGCCAGAGACAGCACAGTGAGAGAGGAGACCAGACAGCAGGGTGAGGCCAGGTTTCATATCAACTTCCTCTCAGGAACTAACCCCATCCAGTGAGAAGCATGTTTATTTCTTTGAAGATTGGTACTTCCAAGGCCCACTTATCTCCTGAAGGCCTCACCAGTGCACTGGGGACTGAGCCTGTGATGCATGGGCCTTAGTGGTCTTATCCAAACCATATCAAAATGATAGCATCCAGCATGCTGGCCTAATTCTGGGCCTGAACACTGAGTTCTTTTAAGTCTACTGGACATCTTGAAAGCATTTTCTTTCTTTGGATTTCATTTCTCAATTAAAAGAAAAGCATTTTCTTTAAATCATACCCATTTCAAAATGAACATTCTTAATGGCAGAGACAAAAGCAATGAAATAATCATGCTTCGCACAGTACAGTACTCCAAAGGGAATTCTGGATAAAAGACTTGCTTTGCTTCTCTGATCTAATTCTTCACCTAAAGAAGAAGGTGTTTATTTGTCCCATCTGTTTCTCCAGGCATCTTTACTCTTCGCAGTCTGTTCTGGTGTCTTACTTATTTTTCAAGTGTAGTATCTTTTTAATGATGCTCTGTGACCTTGTTCACAAACTGGAACTTTCTGGTGATAAAATAAACCCCACGATTACCCCCATGCTCCATCCCAGAGGCAAGCAAAGTACAGCTACGGCCCAAGTCCAGTCCACTATTTGTTTTGTGATGCCCATGAACTAAGAACTTTAAAAAAAATTTAAATCACTAAAGAAAAATCAAAAGAGAAATAACATTTTCTGACACCTGAAAATTGTGTGAAATTCAAATTTCAGCATCCACCAATAGTTTCACTGGATAGTCAGTTATTCTCACTCATTTAACTATTGTCAGTGTCTGCTTTCACACTCAGAATTGAGCTCCTGCAAAAGACACTTTATGACTCCCAGAGATGAAGCTATTTACTCTCTGAATCTTTACAGAAAATTTTACTCAGTTCCCTTTAAGAGAGATCCAAGTAGTAGACTTTAATTTGTCATTCTTCACTTTTTGCCTTTGAAAAGTGATTAAATTAAAGTCTCAAACATGAGAGACTGAAATCTTCCAAGCATTTTCTCCAGCCATTCTACCTCTGCACAGAGCAGGTAGGATACCAAACACTTTCTTTGGGAAGGTCTCTTTTTGGTACTTTTCTTACCATCTCCTACCCTCCTGTCTATTACTCCACCTTATTTAAATCCACCTCTATTTCTTAGTTGGAACATAGTTGCTTCCCAACTAGTTTTATTCATCAACTTTGGCTTCTTCACTTCTGTGATGGTACCAGAAATATTCCATGCAAAACAAAAATCTGATTATAGTATTCTTTTTCTTTAAAACAATCAATGATTGCTAATTAGTACAAGGACTCGAATCCAGATTTAGGAGAGTCAGATTCACTAAAGAACTAAATTATCCCTGTTTCTCTCTCTAAGCTCATTGCTCCCATCCTTCCTCTTTACTGCCTCTTTATTTATCTAAAATTGGAATGTTCAAAGCCGTCATATTTATTTCTAGTACAAAAAGGGAAGACTTTTTCCTCCCTGAGTCTTATACTTTCATTTATATGTCAAATTAAATGTTAATGGATAACATTTATTTAACATTCTTTGGCATTGATACGACACCTTGAAAAATACTTGGCATGTATTTGATTGTCAATATCCAAAAATAAAACAAAATAATTTTGTTGGGTAAATGTTCTCCCCATCTTGTGGATGAGAAAATTGGGGCTTAGAAAAGTCACATAACTTTCCCAAAGACACAGAGTTGGTAAATGACAACAAATAATGAACACAAGTTTCTTTGACTTTGAAACCCAAATTCTTGTCATAAAACCTGCCCCATTCCACCAGTGAATGCACCTCATGTGCTACAGTGTGCAGGAGGTGTTTAACCATGGCTGTTTCTTTTAGCGGGCATTGAGGAGCAGGCTCTGATTTTTAACATTTTCCAATTCAGTGGAAATATTCCTGCTATGGCCAATTTCAAGCTACAAATGTGATATCATTAAATGCAAGTGTGGAAGAGATGTGAGGTGGCACACAAGTGTATAGAATCCCTACCATACAAGTACAATAGATGTAAACAACTCCAAGAACACATATAGTAATATAATAAAACAGGAAGTAATTTGGAATATTTATTACCTTTATTTTAAAAGATAATTTATTAAATTTTTATCCCATTTGAAGCAGCTAAACTTAACAGCTGGGCCACAAATGTCCTTATCACTTAATAGTTTGACTCTTCTAAATTTGTACAAGCCATTTCTGGCATATCATTGGTCCTGTGGGAAGTAAAATTGCAGACACATAGTGATTTTTGCTATTAACAATTACAAAATGGAAGATGAATGTCCTATGATGAGTTTGGAGACAAAGAACAAAATATTAGAAGTGAATTAAATTTTGAGCACATTTTTTCCCGTATAGAATGAGGTCAGGGTCAGGTGAACAATATCTGGCATTCTCAAGAGGAGTAATATTGAGGACTGTCACTCAATGCAATGTTAACTAAATCATCAGATTTCCCCACTGTCTCTGTTCCCTGTCATGGGAATTCAGGGAAAGATTTCTATTCTGGGTCTTGGAGGACAAAGAAAGTAACTACAGCATGAGATCTGGTCAGGAATCACAGGGATGTAATGAATGCAGTCACCAGGGAGCTTTGAAATACAGTAATGAATAGATTGTGCAATTGCACTTGTTGTCTGAACATTTTCAAAACTGAGATGGAACCTTGTCTTTAAGGTTAAAGCCTCTTCTGTCATTAGAAATCTACCTCATTCTCTAAGAAATGAAAGTTTCTGTCTCTTAAACCACATGCTACCCAAGATCTTTACCTTTGAGTTCTTTCAGATCTCCTGTTATACAGTGCCTAATTGAAACCAGATGTTAACAGAAGAAGGTCATTTACAAAAAGACATTCTAATAGTATTATTTTCCAGTTATAGTCATGAAGATTATAACCATGAAGATGTAAATGAATTATGTAGTACCCACTTACTTTTCCCCCATTTATATATTTGGAATCATTCACACTTCACTCTCAATTTGAGGAGAATTAGTGTGATGCTAACCATTACAGTTTATATCTAGATGTTCCCCCAAAGCCTCATGTGGTCATATTTGGGCTTTCTCAGAGGAGGCTGGATCTACGGTGTGTGATGCTGGTATTGTGTGATGCTGGGATTAAGGGTGTGTGATTACTAAATTAGTCCACTGATTGGTTTGGTACTTCTGTGTGCAGACCATGGGAAGACCCACCCACAAGGTGGATAAACTGGAAGGGATAAAAGGATGAGGCAGGCTGCTGCTGCGGTGGCTTTGCTATTTCATCGCATTGCTGCCTTCTGCCCACCACGAACTCTTTCTCCTCTGTGGTGCCCCTCTGCTGTGCCACCTTGCCTTGGAGCTAGCCAGCTATGAACTAAAACCTCTACAAACAGTGAGCTACTATAAACCTTTCATCCTTTAACTTTGGGTGTTGGGTATTTTGTCTCAGCAATCAGAAAGTAACTAAGAAGGATTTTGGCACCAGTGAAGTGGGGCCATTGCTGTGATGGTACCTGGCCATGTGGTCCAAGAGCTTTGGAACTTGCTGGAAGAGTTTGGAAAGGTTTGGAGGTGCCAGCTGAAGAAGCAGCCCTGAAATGCTTTAGGCTGTACCTGATGGGAGATTCTGGTCAGCGTTCAGACAACCAGAATGCTGACAGAAATGGTGCCAGTAAAGACCAAGCTCAGAAAGTTTCCATCGGAAGGGGCTGTGTTGGCTATTGGACTCCATACAATGTGTGCTGCTCTTTGGCAGAAAGGTTGTCTGCATTTTGCTCATGTCCAGAGATTTTTGCCTGAGACTGAGATTAAGGGCAGCAGATTAATTAATCTTCTGGAAAAAATTTCAAGGCAGTCTAATGTTGAGGTGGTGGCCTGGCTACTGTTGGGGGCTTTTAGCCAGATCTATGTTAAGAGTCAAGAGCAAAGAGCTCAGCAGAATGATTTAAAACATTTCGAGTTTGGCCAGAAAAGAAACTTCAGAAAAGTCTTACCCTGCAAAGATGGAACAGAGAAGAAACTGGTCACTAAAGACTGGCAAGAAAAAATCAAGTATTTCACAATAGGACAATAGAGAAGATGGCCTGAGGACATCACAAGAAACAGAAAGAGTCCACACTTTGCAGTCTCAAATTTGCAAAGGTGAAAGACTTTGCTTTGAGAAGACAGCCCCAGAGCACCATGTTTCAGACTGGCAGAGGCCTAGGGAAGTTGTTCCTCCAGATTGGGTTCATAGTGCTTAGCAATCTGGGCACTTGCAGCCAAGAGAGAACAAATCCTGGCTACTGCTCCAGCTTAAGGCAGACCTCGATGTCATTCATGTGATGCTGATTTTAGATAAATAAAGCATGCAAGAATTGTGGGGTCAGGAAGGCTTCCAGCCAGTTTTCAGAAGAAGGCCTGAAAGGCCAGGCAGTGTGCCCGAGAGGGCAGTGTGTGAAGCTGTCTGAAGCCAAAAGTGAAGTGGACGCCCCAGAAGTTCAGAGAAGCCAGAAACATGGATAGTCTGACAAAAACTGCAAGGAATGAGCAAAGCCAGCCCGAGAGAGAAACCATGGATACAACAGTCAGCCACAGTGCTGTACGGGTGGAGCCACTCAGGCCCTTTGGAGTACACATCTTGCCACAGATTGC
>PVJO010023191.1:0-26562 GCA_004026905.1 Hystrix cristata | reverse complement strand
ACACACTGGAGTATACAAAATATATTTTCCACACTTTTCATCCTTAACAATTTCTTAATTGTTTCTCAATTAAAACTACAGTATGTACTAAGATGATTAAAGTTTGAACAGCTGATATAAGGCAGTGAATGTCAAGTGGATGCTGTGCACAGGAAGTGTAAAAAGCTCCCAAAGGAGGGAGAGACAAATAGGAGCTGGAGTGACCCAGAAACTTCCAGAAAGACGAGAGGTTTAAACTGGACCTGGAAAGGTGCACTGGCCATAGAAGTGAATAACGGGTAAGAGAACTAAGACATAGTCTGTTAGATTAAGAGATGGTGTTTGATCAACAATGAGTGAACCATCCAGATGAATTCAGGTTTTGTGCTGGGAGTGACACTGAAGGCGGGTTATAGCCAGACTGAGTAGCACCCCTGTCTCAGGCCAAGGAATTTAAAATTGACAGAGAATATATTAATGTTTCTACTGACATGGTAAAACTAGAGTTTTGTGCAGGAGAGATTAGAAAAAGAATAAAATAAGGAAGGGAATATGATAGCAATCAATTATAGTAACTCATAAAAGAATAAAGAGAAAATACTGAATAGGATTTTGAGAATAACGAAAGAGAAATTAATCAGATTTGTTGATGATTGTGTATGTGAGTTAGAATGAATCACAATATAGAAATTAAATTATAGAGAAATTTTGATCTGGGGTTACTTGAGGATGGTGCAGCAATTCATAGAAATGGGTAATTCAAAATAAGAGTTGACTTAACTGGAAAGTAGAGTACTGAATTTTGGAAATTTTGAGTTTAAAGAGATGGCAAGATACCAGAGTTCAAATGCCCATCTGACAGTTGGAAATATGTAAATGGAATTCAGAGAAAAATTAAAAATAGAGCTATAAACTTAGCAGTAATTCATATTATCTATGAAGTCTCAAGACTTGCTGAAATTTTTAGGAAATTAGTTTTAAGAGCTAAAGTCCTGAGTATTAGAAAATCTTCACATTACAGGTTAAAGGTGAAGCTATCCTTTATTAAGTCACTACATAAGTTTTCTATTTTAAATTTATAAGAGCTAAGGACGCCTCAGAAAGAGTGCTATCAGTGAGGTTGAGAGAATGGATAGACAGTGAAGTTTCTCTGAGATCACGGGAACAGAAAAGTTGAAGAAAGGAGACATAAAGGTGTTGGTTCTTAAAAAGAGATCACTTATAACTGGTTTATAGAAAAAAATTAGGGTTGATTTCATTACGAAAGAATTGGTAATTGTCTATTTCCTTGGCTAAAGACATCATGAAACTATAGAATATCTGGACCTGGGCTGGGTACTCTTCACTGTCCATTGCTTGGTGTCTTATGCTTTGAAATTGGAGATCAGTGTCATTAAGAGCCAACTCGGGAAGAGTTTAGACCATGGACTACATGACAAATATAACTGAAGAGATGACTGTTATAAGGACATTGTCCTTCATTAAGAAGTTGGCTTTTATTTAGCTTGAAACACATCCAGGATGAAACAGTAACAAGTTTCCTTTAAGAATATAGATATTAAAAAATTGAAAAGCATTGGAATAATAATAGGACATACACAGAGACCATTGTTAGGTCAGTGCAGCAAACATCACCACTATGTGTGCTTTATTTTCACGATCCTCTTTTGTCGTCTTTGTTCTGCTCCAACAAGCATTGCAATTCTTTTGGTCCCAAGTCCAGAGCTCACATTGTATGTAAAATGCCATTTATGGGGTGCAAGCAACTCGAGAAATACTTCTCAAGGTATGCACCACTTGGAACACACAGGTACCATGAACACTCGTATTTTATAGCAAGAGAGAGGAAAACAAGTCCAGAAATGGAAGAGTGGTGTAATACTTGTACAACACAGATACAGATACTCCAAGCTACTATCACAGTGTCAAAATCATTGTGAGTTGTCTCCTGGAACCTGGTTTTTAAAAATACCCCCTATCTCTACTAACACACATTAAAATTCTAAGTAGTTTTTCAGCGGTGGGGATGATGCTTAAGGCTTCATGCATGATACTAGGCAAGTGCTCTACCACTGAGCTACACTCCCAGCCCCTAAGAAATTCTTAAAATAAAAAATAAATTGTCACAAAGTGTGTGTGTGTGTGTGTGTGTGTGTGTGTGTGTGTGTGTGTGTGTTTGGCCTGGAGTTCTTATACTTTACTCTGTCTCCTGTTATTTTTCACATAGCAACTATTTTCTTCTACTTTGTGTCTTATCAACTAAATAATACATATTTGAGGTGTTTCCTTTTTTCTTGATATTACTTGCTCCTCGCTTTAAATACTCATTTTGTTACAGTGTAAGTGCCTGTGATAGTGTGGGTAGTAGATGGGAGAAGAGAGTTTCACCCTATTGATGGCCTTTAGAATCTCTGGAATGTTCATATTCCGATGCAGAGAGAAGGAAATCATTTAGAAAGGACACAGAGTAGGGAAGTGACACTCAGGCCAGGAGTAAATGCATAGAAAAACATGCAGAAGTTCAAAGGAGAGACCATCTGATCTCTATTACAGCAAGACCTTACAGAGACCTTTTATAAAACATTTTAAATCTGATATTTGAAATAAACTGAACCATTATTTTAAAAATATTGGCCAACTTTCTAAATAATTGCAGTACTTTGTCAGTCTCTGTTCACTAGAATAAATCGTACTGTGCTACTTTGAAAGGGAAAGAATTTTAGCAGTTTTGGTTTAGCTTGTGATCTCGTGGGAGAGAAGTAGTTCTCAGAGCAGAGCTTCAAAGATTTAATATGAGATAAACAATTCTTTTCATCAAATATAATATTAAATATAACAACTGCAGGCATAATTCATTTTAATATTAATATGAAATCAAGCACAACTTCTTTAGTCTGATTACTCTGGCATGTGAGCCTATTAAAGGCTAAAAAATAAATAACAATTAGCTAAAACTTGAAATGAGCAAAGAAAATATATTGAGAATTTATAGATGGATTTTATGCCATTTATATTAAAATGCTGTTGCTGCTTTCAGATAAGGAGAAGAAATAAGACAGTCATTTGAAAGAAGCAGTAAAAAACTGAACTTCGTTGTCATGATTTTTAGAAGGTGAGAAAAATCCTAATCCTTAGTTGTTCACATGAGAAGTAACCTGCCATTCTTTTGTTTAACAAAATATTCATTGAGTATCTACTGTGTACTTGGACTTATTCTAGATACTTGGGTTTTAGTAGTGATACAGGACAAGGGAGAAAATAAAATAGAAAGATTTGAAGGGACAACAAAGGAGATGCTGTTGCCATTTTACTTACATTTCAAAAAAGACTCACTGAAAAGATGAGAGTAAAATATAATCATTCAGGACATGTGACATTGAGCCATGGAGAATATTCGATCATGCGCCTGGGAAAAGTATTCAGGACAGATGGAATAGCAGACACAAAGACTGCAGGGGAGCAACATGTCTGCCATATGCGAGGGCAGCAAGGCAGTCACTGAGCCTGGGGTCTGAGTGCCTGGGGGAGTCTGAGATAGGATGTGAGGTTGGAGAGATCAAGGGAGCCAGATTGGTGGGGCTGCAGAGCTCACTGGTGTGGCTTTCAGTGTTGTCAGAGAAATGAGACTCTTCCCCCAAAGGCTGTGAAGAAAGCAATGACAAATCTGACTTTTATTTTCAGAGGGACATTCCAGCTGTTAGGTTAGGAAAAGATTATAAAGGAATTAGGGCAGAATCAACAGCAGTTCAGGTAAGGGATGATGGTGGCTTGAACCAACACTGGTTGTAGTGGTGGGGGAAAGTGGTAGGATTCTAGGTTTAATCTGAAAGAAGACTGATGGAATTTGTGGATAAAATGGATGTAGCTTCCAGGAGAGGGAGACGAGTAAACATGATTCTAAAGATGCTAGCCTAAGTAATCAGAAGGCTGGGAGTGCTATTTACTGAGATGAGAAAGATGGAAAAAGATATGAGTTTAAGGGACTAGGCACCAGAAGTTTGATTTGGTGCATTATTAACTTTGAGATACTTACTGTGTTTCCACTGGAGTTATAATCAGTTGTGTACACAACTGTGGATTTTAGGGGACAATTCTGACCTGGAGTTATAGATAGGGAATAAACAGAAACATAAGTGATATCTAAAGCCATGAATCTATAGTTAAAGAGAAAAACCTAGACCCGCATTTCAGGTACTCTAATCTGTCAGTGTTGAAGGATTGGGGAAAAGAAAAGAAGCAGAAGGTAGACTGAGAAGTCAGACAGCAAGAAGCATTAAAACATTATTAATAACTTGTTTCAGAGGGCACTGGCAATATATGGGCTCTAATGATCATGCTTTTCACATTTAAAAAAAATTTTTGTAGGATTCATCTTGTTATTTGCTACTTACCTATAAGTACTTTATATCAACATTAAATTCTAGCTCTTTCTCCTTTTTCTCACTCACTTCCTACCCATCAAGCCTGCACTGCATTCATTTTGAATAAACTTAAAGTTAGTAGAACTTCATCTGAGTTTATAATGCTTTTCTGAAAACTGTCAAAAGTAATTTGGGAATTCATTTGGTGAAAGAAATGGGTGACCAAATTGGTTAATATTGCTTTTGATCAAAAAGACAGCATGACTACCAAATAATAGCTCCAAGCTTACTGTGTGATTTATATGCCAAATCTTCAAGCAATTTCAGTAGGTACCCTCTAAAACGTTTTGGGTAATGACATTACTGCAACAAATACATCATTTCTAAGAGGACTGTTTTCAAGACTATCATATATCATACACATATGTAAAGTCTTTTAACAATGCTATTATTTTATTATTTAATCATGTGTTTATATAGATCGGTGGTGGCGAACCTGTGGCACGCATGCTGCAGTGCGCTGTTGGTATTGAAAGCGCTAAAAGGTTCGCTATCACTGATATAGTTGCTTCAGGTCCATAAGCACATATGTAGCCATAAATAATAGCTGATTGAAACTTCATTTCCCAATTTAAAAGTTTCTTAAACAACTGTTACTTTCATTTAAGATGATCGTTTTATCAAAAGCAATGGAAAATGATTATTTTAATAAATAAATATTTACAAACACTTTAAAACTATGTGTCCAGATATTACAAAAGTTGATGATCGTGAACAACACAGATTTACCAAACATCCTTGGATGTCTGGCTAATTCTAAGCCTATAAAGGATGTAGCCCTTGAAAATTATGCCAGTTATTTGTTTACTGAACAAATACTTACTAAGTTTTAGTGTATACCAGACACATATCATGTGGAGAAGATTTGTTCCTTTAGTTCATTCCAAATGCATCCTGAGAGATTTATATGCATTAAAGGAGACAGCCAAAATTGTGACACTGAATTTCTCTACATCTGGTGCTGCCTCCTTCTGTGTGTAAGCCCAATTCTGATTGGAGTCCAGGAAGATTGGAGGAGCTGGTAAGTTTTAGGATTATCCTTTCCTGCCGCCAGATTCACATTGTCAGTCATTTACCCTGTGCCTCAGAAGGTGCCCTCTTTTTCATAATGACGATTTCCAACTACTGTCTTTGCTATGGCTTGAACCGTGGTCAAGAGGGGCGCAACAGAGAGCAAGGCTTTCAGTTAGCCTGACAGACTAACTACCGATTTGGTTCTGGGTCCTGGGAATGCAAAGATGGGGCTCCTAGTCTCAAAAAATAAAACACATTTTGGAGAGAAAGAACTACATCTAAGCAATTACACCAACATATGGTAACAAAATGATGGTGTAAACTCAAGGTACAATGGGAATTTTGGGAGAAACTCTAAGCCTTCTTGGCTTCCCAGAAAAGCTGCTGTCCAAGAGAGTCAGTCCTCCACCAAGCTCAACAGAATATGATGCAAACTCTTTGCATTCAGGCATTTCCTTTTAGCTCTAAATTCCTGCTTTCTCAGAACCCATTCACTTGTTTTTATTTCTGACAGTTCATTTTGAATAAAGTACAATTTCTGTTCTAGGACTTTCATTGTGAAATATTTCATGGCCTTTATCCTAAGGATCGCCATCATACTGAGATGAAAACATTGTAATTAGCTCATTGTTCCTCATTTAAGCTTGGTTGCGAGACCCATTCCTCTTACTAATGTTGACACTAATTGCCCATAGGAGTCAAGTGATGTCTAAATGTAGGATCACATGTTTCGTATTATATATAATCAACTTACAATGTTTTTCATGTGTTTCACCAGTATGGTCAGCTTCATATCCTCGTATGATATCACTAACTGCACCTTAGGATTCTTGTCTGGAGACGTCTCACCTGATAAAATAGGAATTTCAGCAAATTAACACTGAAGTAATTCAAGTGGTTCGAAGTATACATTACACATTTAGAAACTAAAGTAGAACCAATAAACGGTATGTGAAAGAAACACCTTTGGTTGAAAGTGTAATACTCTTCGGGAGGCAGGGTTGTTGTGTAGATAGAGTAGCTTTCTGCCTAATCTTCCCGAGCTAACTCTTCCTAATATTCTGTTTTGTTTTGATTGGTAACCATTATTTACACCTTAAAATCTCAATGTCCTTTGGGCATCAATTTCTCCTTAATGTTCAGTATGTGAGTTTAAAGTATTAGAGATCAGAGAGGTTAAAGGTGTGGGCTTCAGAAGTGAGTCAATCTGGATTCAAGTCCCAATACCATTGCTTATGCCTCTGTCCTTACAGCTGAATTAATTACTTTTCTGTGGAATAGAAATAATAGCTGCTTCTGGTTAACTGATAAAATTCAAAAGCTGTCACACAGTAAGCACTCACCGATTTTTGTAACTACTAATATTCTTTATAGTTGCACTCATCTGTTCATTTCTTGTCCTAGATAGCCTAAAACTCAACTTTTCCTCAGAACTACCAGAACATTCCCCATAACCCAGATCTATTTGTACTCAACTACTAACGTAAGTTACCTACAGCAACTTTTATAAATTTGCTTTTGATCACAGTGCTTTTTATAGCTTTCCGTTGCTTATAAAAATTGCAATTTTATATTGTTGCTTATTACTCTTTGTTTTATTCTCCACTATTATTCTATCCTCTAGTCCACGTGTTAGTTTTACAAATTTTTTCTACCATTTCCTTTTAGTTTCTCATATTATTCCCTTCATTTAAAATGATCTTGTCCACCATTTTTGGCTACTGAACTATTCACTTATTTCAAGGCCTAATTAAAATGCAAAACAGTTTCTGTGGCAACACTCCTAGCACAGCCCTCATTACTTAATATTTGCATTGTAATTATTTTACATATATCAGTTTGTTTAGTGGATTATAATCCATCTCAGAGTTTACTTATTTTCCTATATTCTCAAGGGACATATGCCAGTGTTTGTTCCATAATGTACACAGTGAACATTTATTTAATAACAAAAGTAATCCCAGTTTTTCTTCGAGTTATATCACTAAAATGAAGACTTTAGGTTTTTAATTAAAAATTTCTGGTTTATAGCCCAAAGAGTAAGCATAATTTACAGTTTTTCTAATATTTCACTTGATACTCTATGGTTGTATATTCTCTGAGGGAATTTAGAGAGAAGAAATTTATTGACAAAAAAACTTGTCACTGTTCAGTTATTAGCCTATTGTGATCGATATTGTTTTCTGATAGTCAATCCCAACTCTCTGATCTTCTCAAATAATTTGAAAATTACACCTGAACATTGTATTTTTTCCCCCTAAAGCCTCTTACATGTTTATTATAGTACTTTAGTCATCACAAACAGGTAATATTAGTTACTTTAATTGTTCATGTGGATTATTGATATTGAAAAAAGTATTTCTTACAAATGAGATGTTTATTACATAACTATAATAAAATCACTTAAAATATCTTTATTACAATGATCAAGAGACATTATAAATTAATTCTGGATATAGTACTGAGATAACTCACATTTTATAATAAAAAACTGGACTTTTGGTCTGAAGACGCTAAAAATACTGATGACTTGATGCACAATGATTATTATATCTGAATTACAGAGTGAAAGAATTATTAAATAGAAATTCAGTGTATTTTATCACAGGAGTTTTAATTCACAGGTAGGAAAGTACCATAAATTTATGACTAAGTGCTTAAATAGTCAAGGTTAAATTGCTCCTTGAACCATCTGAAGATGACATTCCACACTAAACCTCTGTGCTAATTTAGTAACCAGTTTCCATCAAACATGCAAGAGTTCAGAACCTACTTTTATTGATAATCTGAGCACTATGAAGTCTTAATAGTCAATGTACTAACAGTAGACTTAATACTTCTGTAACTTTTACTATGTGACGGGCTAAGTGCTTTAGGCAGAGTAACTCATTAAATCCTCATGACAAATCTAGAAAGTTTGTGTTATCTCCATTTTACACATCAGGAAAAGAAGGCGCTTAGTTCAAGGTTATACACACAATGAAAGGTGCAGAATTAAATGATCTCCAGAGACTACATTTATAAAACGCTGTAAAAGGGCAAAAAGAGGGCCATAGCATAAGGAAAAGTTGAAATGGAGATCCTACAGACACCAATCTGAGAACAACTTGATACGGACAAAAAATGTTGGAACTTTTTGATGATCTGCTTGGAGTTTTCCTGGGGAATTTGATCAATCCTTCATAATAATCTCAAAAACTATTAAAATATTATTGATCTAAAGCTGATTGTATTGAGACACATAAATGCATGACACTACTGCAAATAACGCAGTGTTTATTATGCATGTATCCCCTCGCATTGAAAACTAGCCTTTCAAAATTTAACTTTTCTTCAGTTAATATGTGCATATGATTAAAAAATGGAGTTATTTTAAAAGTGTAGTGAAAAATATATTCCTCCCATTCCTAACATCTGGAATCCTGCCAGTTCCCTCACCATTATTTTATAATTTTTCCATATATCTTTTCCATATATCTTTCCAGAAAGCTAAGTACCTTTCTAAATTTTCTCCATCTAAGCAACTATGAATATTTACTTCTATTTTCCCACTTGCTCACAAAGGGTATAGCATATTTACCATTCTACACAAAGGCCTTGGAGAAATTTTTATATCAATGAATAGATTTTTTAAAAATGTTTAAATATAGTCTCCATTATGCAGAAGTACCATGATTTTTTTTAACTATTTCTCCACCGATGGGCTGCTTAGCTGTTTCTAGTATTTTGTAGCTGTTACAAATCATATTGCAACAAATAGCCATGTACCTGTGTCAATGTGTACCTATGCAGATATCTAGGATGAAATTATAACAGCAGAATTGTTGGTCAAAGCATGTTAATGTTTGTAATTTTGATAAATGTTGCCAAATTGCTTTCCTTGGAGGTTGTACCAATTTGTATTATCACCAGCAGTGTATGAGAGTGCCTGCCGATTTATAACCAGACTACTAATTAAGTTTCTGGGTGTTTGCCAATCTGATGAAGATTAAAAAAAAAGGGTGGTATCACTGTAATTTAATTTGCATTTCTCTTACGAGTGAGGTTGAGTATCTTCATTTGGTTAAGAGCTACTTCTATTTTTTGTGTGGATAATCTTTTCGTAGTCTTTACTCAATATTCTGTTTGGCTGTTTAGTCTTTTGCTTACCATTTTCTAAGAGATGGTTATGTGTTAGATAATCAAGCTTTTGTCTGTGATGAATTGCAAATATTTCACCCATCTTGTCATTTATCTTTTTTATTTTGTTATTGTGTTTAATGCCATGCAAAATTGTTAAGGCTTTTAGATTTTCAGTGAAAGTTGTAGATGTACATTTCAAAATTATAAAGGACTTTTCCCATGCTTTGACACATATATGGTTTCATTATTTACCTTTAAAATACCTTCTTTACTTGTAATTTATCCTGGCACGTGATGTGAAGTATAGTATCCCAACACCATTTATTAAATTTTTCCTCTTTTGTTCATACACTAAATTCCTGAGTCCTCTTGGCTCTATTTATGGACATTCTGTTATGTTGCATTTATTTCACTTATCTACCTACTTATGCACAAGAACTACCCTGTTTTAATTATTGAGGAGTTTTTAATGTGTTTTTATATCTGATAGGGCTTGTTTCCCCTCATCAGTCTGCTTTTGTTAAATATTCTTGGCTTTTGTTTAGGAATTGTAGAATTAGGTTACTCAATTAAAATTAATTTGCTAATATTTTTAAAGAACTATGTTACATTTCAAAATTAATCTTTAAGATGTTGAGTCTCCCTCTCCAAGAACATGCTATATATCTTTCCATTTGTTCAAGGCATCTTTAAGATTCCTTGGTAGTGTTTAAAGTTTTGTTCACTTGGTCTTACACATTTCCTGTTATATTATTCCTAGAATATAATTTCTGTGATATCCTTCAACAACCAGCAATTAGAGATGAAGTAAGTAGAGAAAACCCTTTAGCTCATCTTTTTGCCATCTTTTCCTTCCCTGGTAGGACACAAGGAAAATTTTAAAATATTTTCCTAGAAAAACATGAGGTTGCATGATACAGTATAGCGAAATGACTACTATTGTAAAGCTTTCAACTGAATGTTTCTAAAACAATAAAGTATTTATCTCTAAATAGTCCTATTTTTCACTTCTCATCCTTCCATATCATTAAAATTTTTAATGTATTTTTGCTTAATGCATAATATTTGCATGTATTTAGGAGGTACCATATGATGTTGTGATTCCTTTATCCACTAATGACCTACTCAGTGATCCAAAATCATGTTCAGCACCTTAAACTTTCATAATTTCTTTACAGTGAGTACTTTCAAATTCTTTCCTGCTTGCTATTATGAGATATATAACACATTATTGTTAATTAGATTCACCCTACTGTGCCAAAGAACAATACAACAGAACTTATTCCTCCTATCAAATAACATGTAATTAAAATTTAAATTGAAAACCTGAGTTCCACCGTGCACCCTATAGATAATTGGTCTCACTTCAAGCAGCAAGCAGGTACTACTCCATTAACCAGTGAGACCATGTCATGGGGACTGCATGCCTTCAAATTCTTTTAAATTAACATTTTAAAGTGGAGGTAGTGACGTGAGGCATGATTGAAAGCTTGTGTTTGCAATCATTTCTAATTATCACTGTTGTCTAAACATGCTCATTAATTCATCCTCTTAACCTTGATGATTGTTTTTTTTATCCTGTTCTACTCCGTTACTTATTATTTCTGTACTTTGACAAAAATCTACCTTGTGTTGTGTCAGAGCTGTGTGGTGGCAGTGAGTGGATTATTTTATTTTTTGTGTATATGAGTGAAAATGTTTTCGGCGTGGAGGGTGCTATGTTGTGGATAAGTGTCCCTCAGAGCTGCCTATGTTGAAGATTTGGTCCTCCACCCGTGGCACTAATGGGAGGTGGTGGAACTTGTAGGAGGTAAGGCTGATGGAAGGACATCAGATCACTGGAGAAATGGCCTAGAAATGGCGATTGGGACCCCAACCTATCTTCTTCCTCCTCTTTTTGTTTCTCTGCCTCCATGAAATGAGCAATTTTGTCCTACATGTGCTCCCACCATAATGTACTTCCTTCCAGTGTGCCCCAAGGCAACATGACCGATTTAGCCATGTACTAGAACCTCTGTAATTGTGAGCCTCTTTTCAAACTGATTATGTCAGGTATTTTATTACAGTTGCACAACACACAGTATCATGTCTGTAGTTAAAAATGCTATCCTTAAGATAAAATTCAACTTTCTTGTTACTATTTTGGTTGGTTGGGTCTGGTATACATAAAATTTAATGTATAGTTTGTGCAATATTCTTACTACTTGATACTTCAAAATAATTCTAGTGTTTCGGGGGCCTTGACATTCTTGTGCCAAGACTTTCCCACACAAGTAATAAGTGTGGCTATTGTCTTTACCATCATTTTTCTAAAAATGACATGCTACCTTGATAAAGAATATGAATGTGTTTCCATGGTTGTTCTTTCTGACAGCAATCATTTACTTAGTGATTATTTATTGAGTAATTAATAATCACTAACTACTTAGTGATTATTTATTGAGTTCCTCAATATCCTTGAGGAACTTTAATGTTATAATAGAAGTGAGTCTATTGCCTCTTTTTGTGTGATGTCTCTAGAATTCTGCAACCTCATGTTTTCAAAACCTGTATTATTCTAATTTATAATATTTATTGCAAAAATCTCTCCACATGGTTGTTTTTAGAAGGTGGCTATTAGGCATTTGTGAAACATAACAAGAAAAATAGAAACATTTTAAATTGGGACATCATTTTTCCTCTGGCAAGTGTTGTAAGATGTAAGCAATTGCCTTATTTACCTAATACTGTATATATGGTTTGTTTCTAGCCTCTTTTTTTCTAATAGTGTACATGGATTATTTATATAAGCAAAGCACCTTGGAAGATGATGTCAATTAATGAGTAAAATATGGAGAAATGAAGAAGGTCCAGTTTTCAAGCATTCATTTAGGATTTTTAAGTATAGAGTAATCCACATTGGGGAAGTGAGTCCTTGATTTAAAGTTATTTTCAGTTTAACAAGAGAAGTAAGGCAATGAAAACATAGTTATATAATTTAATAGACAATTACACTAGGGCTGGGGATTTAGCCCAGTGTCTAGAGTGCTTGCCTAGCAAGGACAAGGCCCTGAGTTCAATCTCCAGTACCAAAAAAACAAAAATAAAAACAAAAACAAAAACACCAAAACAATTACACTAAGTAATGAGATACTGTTGTACAGAACTATACACCTCAAAGAGTAAGGATCTAAGATGTTGATATAAGCAGAAGTGATAAGCCGATGGGCCCAATCTCAAAGATAGAGAATCTGAAATAAGATGTAGATAAAATAAAGATTGAGTATTAAAAGGTCTGGTAAAATTATGGGTTTGTAAATCTTGAGGTAAAAAACCAGTATGCTGTTGAGTGGCCTCTCTTTGTGGTTGAATTATATTACAAATGCTTAAAATTGATAAAATATATTAAATCTGTCAATCTAGGAGTGATGATGTAAATGTTAATTAGAATTAGTCCAGTACACATCTGGAAGAGAATAGGGCCCATGATTGTGCTGGGTTACGTTGGCATCCCTGTAACAGTTTGTGTAGCAAGTAGAATATTATTGATCTTTAAAAGATAGGAGTGAAATTGCTAGGTAAGTCAGGATTATTATTACTGCCTAGTATTTATTTTTATTGCTCATAAATGTGCAATAAACTGTAATACCTACCTTCAGGGGAAAATAGGGATTCTATTTCTGACACATATTTTTAACCAGACACCCAATTAAGTGGAATGTATTAGTAGTGTGATGTCATGGAGTTATTACCATGTGAGCTTAATTTAACTCAAAGAACATTTTCTAAGGGGTTTAAAAGGTTTGGAAATGGTTATTCAAGACTGGTTGGGCCTAGTCTTAAAAAAGAGGTTTTAAATTGGAAATTGAAAATATTACAGTTGTGATTATTGTTGCATACTTATATTGAAACTCTATCACTGCATATGGTAATAATGATGAGATTACTTGCCTAGGTCCACAAGTGAAGATTCTTCAATTGTTGCTTGCACAGGCTCAGAAAGGAAAAAAGTAAGTACACAATCACTCTGCAAAATAAAACACAGTATTTCTTAATATCTTGTATTTATTTACTACTGTTGTTCACAGTTCCAAGAAAACATTGCCATATATGTGTGATTTTTATACATGTCTGTTACAGATTTCCTAAACAGAGAAAAATATATTAACACATTTACTAAGTCATTATAATTATCTTGCCATAAAGTAAACTAATCTTTTATGAAATTGGAAGTCAGATCACATTTCTTCAAGACATTCAAGTGTGCTCTGTTCCTGGAACTCACCATAAACGTTTGCATTCTGAAGTTTTATAATTATGCATGAATATTACGCTCTTTTCTATAAAGCGCGTGTCTTTGGACAAGCCTTTTTGGAAAACATAACTCTCGGTAGGACAGAGATGGTCGCTTAGTGAGTGTCCATTACTCGGTGATAGACACCAACTACTTCCTCCAGCATCCAGGAATGTCAGGGGATGTTTGGGGAATGAAAGATGCATAAGGTGATCCTCTGTTTAGAACACAAGCTAGAGGAGGAAATGTTACATTAAATGCTTTACCGGAAATGAGTTATGTATAATTTTAGTTATAAAAATAGGGATAGACATGAACCAGCTGGCCTCTAACTTGAGGTCAAATGAATGGCTGACTGGTGAATCTATGAATAGCTTTTCCTTAGTGAAACCGGCATGCGTGTTCTTGTAAGCTGGTGTGTATCTAGATGTCCCCCCAGCTTCCTGAGGTCACAGGTGGCTGATATGAAGTGGGTGATGCTGGGATTATGGGTGGCCCAGCCTGGGTTGGGGTGCTACTAATCAACATGCTTACAGCCTGGATAGAATATAAAGGGACAGAAAGAAGCTGCTGCTGTTTCTGCTTGCTGCTGCTTGTCTTCTGCTGCCTTCTGCCTCCTCCACGATGCCCCTCTACCCTGCCACCCTGCCTTGGAGCCAGCCGATTATGGCCTGAAACCGCTACAACCTGTGAGTAAAATAAACCTTTCCTCCTTTAACTTTAGCTGTTGAGGATTTTGTCTCAGCAACAAGAAATGTAACTAAGATATAAGCCATTATAAACAAAGTAGCCTTGCCCATGATATTGCATTATTTTCTAAAGGGCACACTGAATAATTATTTTCTGTAGGTACAGGCTGAAGTGGTAGTAGCTATCAAAGCTGCCTGAGAGTCTCCTTGGTCAGCTTTCTCACTCATTCTATTCAGTGGTTTTTCCACCTTCTCTGAGAAACTTTAACTTCCAATACTGACTCCTTCTCTGCTGATGGCTTTATCTCTACACCAGAGAATATAAGAAGAAGATGGACATTTCCAAACTTCCTGCCATAGAATCTACAGACTCACATAGCTACCCTTTCTATTTCCTTCCAGTTTCAACGAAGAATTGTCTTGCTTCCCATTCATTATACACTGAATTGTGGCCTCTGTCGAATTCACACATTGAGATGATAATCTCTAGAGCCTCAGAATGTAATCTTTTTTTTTTTTTTTTGGTGGTGCCGGGGATCGAACTCAGGTCCTTGTGCTTACAAGGCAAGCACTCTAATCACTGAGCTAAATCCCCAGCCCCTCAGAATGTAATCTTATTTGGAAATGGAGTCATTGCAGATACAATTCATTAAGTTAGGATGACATCATACTGGAGTAGGGTGAGCTACTAATCCAATATGATTCATCTCCTTAAAAAGGGGGCAATTTAGATACTGATGTTTCTAGAAGGAAAACAACGTGAAGGACATCTGGAGAATATGTTCATCTGCAAGCCAAAAAACAGGGCTGTAGGAATGATTTTTCCCTCATAGCCCTCAGAAAGAACCAACCCTGCAGACACCTTGATTTCAGACTTCTAGTTGCCAGAACTGTGAGATAATCATGCAAGTTTCTCTTGGTGAGCTGGCCAATTTGTGGCATTTTGTTGTGGCAGCCCTAGAAAATGATCCTATGTTGATTCCTTCACCACTCTATTCTTTCCCCCTCAGGAACCTTGTGGAATATGCTATTTTATAATTTAGCATCTTCATCCTCTTCTTTTCTCTTTCATCTCCACAAAATGTTGTTAACTAGGCATTTTAAAAACTAACAAGCTGATGAGTCAAACATGCGAAGGATACTCACACACACATATAACACCATGTAGTTAGCACCTTGTATTTCTCTTCCCTGACACAAACGAACTTCCTGGAGGAGCTATTTGCACTCCTGCAGGTTTTATTTCAGTTTCTCTTCATTTTGTGATTGGCCACACACGGGTTTGTACTAACTGTCCTCTGAAGATATGATTATCTTAATCATGAAATATCTTTCATTTTAAATGTCTTTCCCCCCAAATCCAATGGCGATGTCCTTGATCTCTATAGAGGTATTTTATTTTAGTGATATGTTCTTTTCCATTTGCTTTTACGACACTAAATTCTCAGTTGTTCTTCCCTTTGTCCTGTCCTCTTATTTTTCTTTGAGTTTTAATGTTCTTCACTCCTAAACCCATGTCTCTCATTACTCAAAGGCATTCTTTCAGGACGAGGTCATCATTGTTGCCAACATCTATAACGGTGCACAAATCTGAATCTTTATGCTAGATCTGTCTCCTAAATCTGAGCTCTATATAACAACATCTTTATTGACTTATCTTTATTGATAACCTGCTTATTGACTTTCTTGCCTGTTCCACAATAATTCAAACTCTGAAAGTACACCAGTAAATGCATTTTTCTTCTCCTCACCTCAATTTGCTGCTTGTGTGTTTTGGCTCAAACAGGGTGTATCTTCAGCTCTCTGTTCCCCTCATCCTACACAAAAATTACTCATTATACCATATGGATCACATCTCCGAAATATCTCACTAACCATTTCTTCCTTCGGGTACCATCAGTTCTTACCCAGGTTATAGTGAAGGATCTCATCCCTCATCTTGTTACACTTTACTCCAATCCATTCTCTACACAATTGCCAAACTAATCTTGCAAAATTAAAGTCTGGCAGTGCATGCACATTACTCGTCAGAAACTAACTACCCAACAAGGCTTATGAGATGATTCTTGGTTGAAATCTTATTCTTTTTCCTGTTCTTTCTCTCACCTGTGTGGAATTATATTTACTTCTTCCATTGTGTCATACTCCCTCACCTCATTGTCTTCCTTGCGCTTCTCCTCCTTTTCCACCCTACCAATCATTTGACCGAAGTTTATCATGCACTCTTTACCCTTGTTAGTCTAGTTGATAAGATGTCAAGGTCAGCAATGATGACTTGCTCACTCATGCATAATACAGTATTTCAATTCAATAAACACTTGTCACAGAAACAGAGATCTGTCCTTAAATATAAAATGTGTTGGTTTATAATGCAGATATTCTTATCCACACAGCAGTTTCCACATCATTGCAAATTAGTCAGTTATCAATTTTAATCTCTACATATTGATTTCTTATAAGGTTGTTTAATAGGACCTTACTCTTACTCCTAAGAAACTGATCCATATTCAAAGAGTGGACCATATCAGGCTGTGCTGAATTTGTTGAAGGAAATGAGATCTTCTTTAGCCTTTTGACAAGAAGTCAGTTGTTCTTTTTTTGACAAATTTTGACCCCACTACCCAATGGTTATTGAACTTTAATACTAGGTAGGATCTCTTTCCAATTAATCTCTGAATTAGTTTTCCAACTAGTCCACTAGGCAGTCATTCCCTTGTACTTATATTATCATATCTTTAAAGTCCTCATTTATAATTCTCATATACTAATTGGTAATTTTCTAGTGCAACAAGATTGGTTCACTTAAAAAGGGAAACATGGACATTGGAGTGGGGACTACCAGCATCCCAGGCTGGCTCTGGTCCTGCCCCAGCACACCGGCAACTCCATCACAAGTCTCCTGCCTGCACAAGCACCTTGGACAAATGAATGCCAGTGTCCGGGGCCGGTGCAGGCCCCACCCAGTGCACTGGTGACTCTATTGTGGGTCTACTGCCTGCGAGAGCACATTGGACTGGTGAGTGCCAGGGTCCTGGGCCAGTGCAGGCCCTGCCCAGTGCACCGGCGACTCCCTCACAGGTCTCCCACCTGCACGAGCACATTGGAGTGAGGACTGCCAGTGTCCCAGGCCAGCGCAGGCTCCACTGAGCACACCAGCGATTCCTCATGGGTCTCCAGCCTGGCCGCACACTGGTAGTGTCTAAATCCATTCACATGAATGAAATCTAGGACTCAAAACACTGCTGACTCTATCTTGCACTCGTCACCCCCCCTTTTTTTTCTTTCCTTCTTTCTTTTTCCTTCCCATTTCCAAGTTACCAATACCAAGTAGAGCCAACTATACCCATGCCACTGAGCATAGTTCTGGAGACATAAAGGTCATAAGAGTCAAGAACCGCATATACCTAGAAGAAACCATAAGAACAGACTTTTCCTACAAAAGCATTGATACCTGTCTTAATGTAACCTCCCACAAACAAAATATAAAATCAACACGGAGAACACCCTAAAAGGGAGAATAACATATGTGTACAAAGAAAATGACAAGACACGGAAGTAAAATACTACTGCAGACCCCCAGCCCACCCAGAACAAATACAGAGGACAATGACAATAGAGGAAATCAGAAGATACCCAATATATGATAGCAGCAGAAATTAAAAACAGATAGGTGGGGCTATAATGTCAGACTAGAAATAATTGCCCAAGTTAAAAAAGAGATGACAATCATAATGAAAGACCTGCTTAGTGAATTCAGGGTAGACAGATGAAAAAACAGGAGTTTAGAAAAATGGTGGAAAACTTGAACATTCAATGCAGTAAAGAAATGGAACCCATGAAACAGATCCAAAAAGATATCCAAGAAATCAAAAACTCATTTGAATGTATACACAATAGATTGAATGAAAGTGAAGATAGACTCTCACACCTAGAAGACAGATCGGCAATTAGTGAAAATGAAAAGAAAGACCTCTTAAAAATAGCTAGAGACTGTGAGAAATCACTACAACAGCTGCAAGATGACACAAAGAACAATATAAGAGTGACTGGAGTGAATGAAAAAGCAGGGGACAATGCAAAGGATTTAAAAAGGTTATTTACAGAACTAATGACAGAAAACTTCCCAAGCATGAGAAGAGAACTATACATACAGATAGTGAGGCATATAGAACCGCAATTACCCGTGACCAAAATAAATCTACACCAAGACATATAATAATCAAGATTCCAGAAATTCAACAAAAGAACAAATACTGAAAATTGTTATAGGAAAAAAAATCACCTATAAAGGTAAACAAAGAACGACTGAAAAATTTATGGCCCAAACCACCTCTACAAAATATTTTGAAGGATATCCTAGAAAAGGACAAAGGAAACTATAATTACAAGGACACTAATAAAAAGAACCCACCAGGTAAGACAAGCAGTTTACCTAAGGTGAAACACAGAACCAACAACAGAAAAGATCTATGACAAAGATAAGTCAATATATAACATCTGTAGCCATGAATGTAAACAGGCTCAACTCACCAATCAAAAGAAACGGGCTAGCAGAATGGATCAAGAAAGAAGATCCAGGAATATGCTGCATACAAGAGACACATTGAAGCCAAGAGGAAATACATAGACCGAAAATCAAAGGATGGAAAACAGAATTATATGCAACAGGCACCCAGAAATAGCAGGGATAGGTATCCTAATCTCAGACAAGTGAACTTCAAACCAAGACGGACCAAAAGGGACAAAGACAGTCATTCCATATTTCTCAAGGGAAAACTCAAAGAGGAAGAGATAATAATCATTAATATTTACGTGCCAAATATTGGTGCACCTAACTACATAAAACAAATATTAAGGGCCATGAAAGATCAAATAAACACTAACACAATTATAATGGGAGACTTCAATACTCCACTGTCACAAATAGATCAACTAGACAAAAAAATTAACAAAGAAATAACAGAACTGAATCAGTTCTGTGAAGAAATGGACTTAACAGATGTCTACAAAGTGTTCCCCTCTACAACAGCAGAATACACGTTCTTCTCAGCTGCACACAGGTCATTCTCCACAATAGACCATATACTAGCCAATAAAGCATACCTAAGTAAGTGTAAGGGAAGTGAAATTATCCCATGCATACTCTTGGACCATAGTGCAATGAAACTAGAATTTAATGGCAACAGAAACTGAAAAAACCACATAAACACATGGAAACTAAATAACATCCTTCTGAACAACAGTTGGATCACAGAAGAAATTAAGGAATTTATACAGTTAAATGATAATGCCAATACAACATACCAGAAGCTGTGGGGTACAATGAAAGCAGTGCTACAAGGGAAATTTATGGCATTGAACTCCCACATCAGGAAGACAGAATGAGCTCAAATAAACAATTTAACGTTGAACCTCAAATGTCTAGACAAAGAAGAACAAATCAAACTCAAAGCTTGTATGAGAGAGGAAATTATTAAGATCAGAGCTCAAATTAATGCAATTAAGACTAAGAAAACAATACAGTGAATCAATGAACAAAGAGTTGGTTCTTTGAAAGACTAAACGAAATAGACAAACCCCTAGCCAATCTTATCAGAAAAAGGAAAGAAAACACCCAAATTCATGCAATAAAAAATAAAAGGGTGAAGTCACAAATGACCCAGCAGAAATCCAAAGGATCATCAGCACCTCCTTCAAGAACCTATACTCAAACAAGATGGAATATACTGAAGAAATAGACAGAGTCTTAGAAACACATGAATTACCAAAACTAAACCAAGAAGAGATAAAAATACTAAATAACTCTATATCAGCCATTGAAATTGAAGAGGTAATTAAAAACCTACCAACAGAGAAAAGCCCAGGTCCTGATGGTTTCTGCAAGAATTCTACAAGAAATTCAGAGATGATCTAATACCACTCTTCCTCAAACTCTTCAATGAAATTGAAAAGGAAGAAGTACTTTTGAAATCATTCCTGGAAGCAAGCATTACCCTGATACTAAAACTAGAAAAGGATCCAAGTGAAAAAGAGAACTACAGACCAATTTCCCTAATGAACATAGATGCAAAAATTCTCAATAAGATACTGGCAAACAAAATACAACAAATTATTAAGAAGATTATACATACAACCAAGTGGGATTCATCCCATGGATGCAGGGATGATTCAACATAAACAAATCAATAAATGTAACACACCATACCAACAAAGTCAAAGATAAAAATCACATGATCATTTCAATAGATGCAGAAAAAGCATTTGACAAGATCCAGCATGCACTCGTGATAAAAACCCTACAGAAATTAGGAATAGATGGGTTATACCTCAATCTGATAAAAGCCATCTATGATAATGCAATGGCCAACATCATACTAAATGGTCAAAACCTGAAACCTTTCACTCCAAATTCAGGAACAAGACAAGGCTGTCCACTATCACCACTCTTATTCAATATAGTTCTGGAAACATTAGCCAGAGAAATTAGGCAAGAGAAAGAAATAAAAGGAAGAAAGATAGGAAAGGAAGAAGTTAAGCTAGCATTAATTGCAGATGACATGATACTCTACATAGAAGACCCCAAAAACTCCACTGAAAACCTTCTAGATCTAAAAACCAAATTCAGTTGTGTAGCTGGATACAAAATCAACACTCAAAAAAATGCAATACTTAGGAATCAATCTAACAAAGCAAGTAAAAGATCTTTACAGTGAAAACTATAGTACTCTAAAAAAGGAAATTGAAAGGGATGTCAGAAAATGGAAAGACATCCCATGTTCTTGGGTAGGAAAAACCAACATAGTGAAAATGGCCATACTTCCTAAACTACTATACAGATTTAATGCAATTCCAATTGAAATACCAATAGCATACTTCACAGAATTAGAGAAAGCAATCATGAAATTCATCTGGAACCAGAAGAGACCAAGAATATCCAAAACAATTCTGGGCAACAGGGCCAAGGCAGGGGGAATCACGATCCCTGGCTTGAAATTATACTATAGAGCTACTGTGATAACATCAGCATGGTACTGGCAAAGACAGACCCGAGGATCAGTGGAACAGGTTAGAAGATGCAGAAACAACTCCAAACACACTCAAATACCTCACTTCAACGAAGGAGCCAAAAACCCTCCCTGGAAGAAAGACACCCTCTTTAATAAATGGTGCTGGAAAAATTGCTCCTCTTCAGACCCCATTGTTGATGATCTGTTGTCTACTCCAATTTTTAAAGTCATGTGCTGTACCAGTTCTCTTTCATATTTACATTGTCCTCCTAAGAAGGGCTTTGATGATCAGTTATTTGCTTACAACTCCAATATGTATATTTCTAGCCAAACTTTCTATATGAATTCAAGACATAAGAATACAACCTTCCACTTGATATGTCTGCAAGTCTTATAACGCAACTTGAACTTAGTGTGTTTTATTTCTGCTTGCCCCCATTCCCCACATTCCCCACCCTTTTTTTTGGTACTGGGGATCAAACTCAGGACCTTGTGCTTGCTAGGCAATTCCCCACTGTTTTTGTCCTCACAGTAAAAGTTCATTGACTCACAGTCATCTTGCTTGGTCGGTACTTGTACCCTAACGGTATTAAATATCTAGAATATTCCTCCTATGTAGCACATTATACATTTTGTAGATAAACAGATGAATGGTAGATTTGTCTTGGGTAATGTAAAGTAACTAGCCTGTGATATTGGTAGCTCAGGTGACTACGTTTACTTATATGAAGTACTCTGGGATGTTATATACATTTTTCTTTGCTACAGCAGATGTTTATCTACCTAATGTGGAATTTTTAATGATTCATGTACTTTTAAATAAAAAAATGCAGACAATAAAGAACAAATTTGAAGACAAATGGGATAATTTTAAATTAAAATTGGCATCACTTTATGTTTTAAGCTCAGAGTTCTTTTAACATTTTGTTTACCAATTAAGTTGCTTGTAATATAAAGTGACTGTTTTTTTTTTTTAGAATTGATAAATGAAAAACCTAAGTGTTTTTCCTATATCATGTAAATGTTTGTTACCAAAGATTACACTGCATTAAAGTCTGGGAGAGACCAGAAGGAATGTAACATAATACTGAGATCCATTTTTTCTTTCTTTAAAGCAACACATTAAATGTTTCCATTTGATAACTGGCTAGCCAACATCTAGAATTGTAGCAAGATTTAGTTTTAGTGAATTAAAACAATAAACTAAATCTGTTTTCCTCAAATACCACGAAATGCTGTAAAAATGTGAATTTAGGAATGTATTGCCATACGAGTTTTAATTCAAAGTTGAACAGTAATCGTATTTTATTGCCTTTTTCATAAAGGAGTTTGTCAGAATGACCAGCCTTTAATGTAGTTCAACCCACTATATTCATATCGGAGTTTACATTGGGTAAGTGACACTATGAAAAATAGTGAACTTCTGAAGAATCTTCTATAATTGTAGGTCTAAAATGTCATCAGCATGTTTTTTTTTTTTTTACAAGACTGTGAAAAATAATCTTGGTTTTACTGATGTGCACATGTGACATTTATCCTGCCTGCAACGTAATCTCTGCCAGCTCCAAGCATGAAAAGAGCAATGTAGTGACAAGTGTAGTAATTAACATCTGGGTTTAGCAAGCCGGGAACAAGAAGCATATGTTCACCATTAAGATAGGATTTATCCATTTGGATTTATTTTGACATTTGATTTCTGCTTTAGAAAAATAACATTGCTTAAACCTTAAGTGATATCATTGCTTATTTTAAGGGACTTCTAGAAATGAGCAATAGCACTGAGAACTAAAATTCCCAATGAATATGACTTAGAAAATGTTGAAAGCAATAGCTTTTGGGATATTTCAGCTAAACTCAATGTAGGAACACATTTGTTTAGATGCTGAAATAATTTCCTATAACTTTCATGACATGTCTGTAGTACTCCTTGTAAAGATTTTATTTATTTAATAATTCCACCAAACAGAGCAAAATTTCAAGAAGCAAAAGGACTTTTTGTTAGCACCACTATCATTTGTTTGAATGACACTATAAACATTGAAAGAAAAACAGATATCAGTTTTGAGGAAGAGAGTGAAGCTACAGAAACAAAGCCATGTAGATACAGGACAAGGTTGTCTAAACAAGCTCTTTGTTAGAAGAGATGCATACTATATAATTGTAGACATTTTTGTCTATTTCATCAACTTGTGTGTGTGTGTGTGTGTGTGTGTGTGTGTGTGTGTGTGAGAGAGAGAGAGAGATGGGGGGGTAGGGAGGAAGAAGGAGAGAGAATATGTCTCCGAGATTTACAAGCATCCGTCTCCCCATCTGGTCTGCTCTTGTATCTATAGATCAAGTCCTCAGAGACCTCTTACTCATCTGACTAAACTGATTCTGGCCTTTAAAGTAACCTCTTTATTTCATTCCCTTGACAAAATGCAACACTGCTCATAGTTGAGAATACCCCCGGAAGGTTCCATAGTAATGTTTGAATTTAGCAAATCAAGGTTGTCCAGTTTCATATTCAAACTGCATCTTCTATTTCCTTTTCTCCCTTTTCCCCATACTCACTGATATATATTATTTATGTTTGTGTTTGTATTATCACTGCATTGAGCATAAAGTATATCTTTAATCTCTCCAATTTCTTCTCTCTAACTGATTTAAAGCTCTTCATCTAGAATGTTAAATGTAAATGCTCAATACAAATTTAAAAATCTTTATAAAGTTGTGTATAATGGTGTGTCATTGTTACAAATAAATGCACCACATAACTGAAAATGGAATATGAGTTTTAGCATGAAGACATAATAGGATTATATTTGATTTTCCTGTGTTGTCACATGACAAGCAACTTATGAAAGAAGAAAGATATTTTAGAAGGATTTTTCTAGGATCAGAGATAAAGATTATCCTATCACAGAAGTATTCAGCATAAATATTACACATCCACTTTCAATCTCCTGTATATAAAGTGAGAAAATTGTAAATGGATAAGCACTTCCTTTGATTTGTATGACTTAAAATAATAAAAATAGGATACATCTCTGATTTTATACATTTTAATGTTTAGGTTAAACTCAGTATACAGGATAAATGGGAGCAGTATAAAAATAAAAAATTTTAAGAATATCAGAAGAAGATGATTTACTTTGGAGTTAGGCCAATCATGTGTGACTTAATTTTTGCATTGTTTTTCATTTCCTGAATATAAAGAGATTCGGAGAAGTATCTACAAACATATGGAGATGCAAGGTTTTCACGGTGACTAATCCATTTGAGCATAATTAAAAATTGATTATTTTATGCATCACAAAAGACTTGGGTACTTAGGCCATCCTACTTACTACTGCTGATCAGCACTTAATGACATGATTATTATTCTATCACTGTATAATCCATACAATGAGCATTATCGCAAAGTCTATGGAATTCTTTCAGAATTGGGGAAAGAAAATCCAGTGTGTGCAGCTGCAAAACTCGTTTTGAGGCCATCAGCACTTACCAGACAAGGACTGTAGGCTTCTAATGCAAGTGTCCATATATGATTCGGCTTTCTACCTCCGATGGTAGCTTTTCTCATACCTGTGTGTACCTCCGAACTAGGTGGGTTATTTAAAAAAAATTACATTCCTACATATCACATCTACTTATCTAACCACCATCTCTAAGGATGAGGTCCACATACTTTTTAAGACCTCTGAAACAATTGGTCACTAGATTCTATTTTGGCACCACTGGTCAGAGATTATGAAATGCAGACAACCCAAAAACATGTGCTGAATGACGGACATGGTAGTTTTTGAAAGTAGCAGCTAATATGCCAGTGCTCTGCCGTACCTACCTTTGATTTTTGTTGATTTGGGGTCTGTTAATTTAGCATGACTTTATTCATTTTGTAGAATAGGAAGAGCAGCTAATAAGGGAGATGTAGTTTATAACTCTCAGGAAAATATTATAAATACTCACTGTGCAAAATCAACTAATTTGGGGCTGGAGGTGTGCTCAGTGGCAGGGCACATATTTAGCATGTGCAAGGCCCTAGGTTCCATCCCTAATACACACTACACACACACGTGCAAACACACACACACAAATTGAACGGAACTATTGAGAAGATACTGTGAGAGAAGATGTATCTATAATTTTACTTCTCTTAGCATAAGAATATTGTGGAACAGGATAAGAGTCCCCTCCTCAGAATTACAGCATCTGAAGATGTCTTAGGTATTCTCATTTAGAATGCCTTTTTAGGGTTCTAACCCTAAGCACTTTTTCCTTTTCCTTCTCCCCTCTTTCTTCCATTGTAATCCTGGATTTTAATTCAATCCAAAATAAAAGCAATGTAGAGCCTCACATTTCTTCAGCCTCCCTTTCCCTAAATTCTGACCAACAGAGATGAAAAATAACACAAAATAAAATGAAAACATCTCTCCTCGCAGTCTCTACAATAGTACTTTAGCTGAGTACAACTGCAAATATGAATATGATGAAAACTGCAAGCTCCATGCCTCCTGGCTTTGTTTACTGGTCCCCATGCGGCCATGAGTCTGATGGGCAACAAGGTTCGTCAAAACCTCTCTGTGCTAAACGGCACCTTTGCAAATCTTCTCCACCACTGTCTGCCTGGCTTCTTTACCTCCACTCTCATGACCACCCTTTGCTCGTACTTCTGTATTAACTCATCCTGGAAGCCTTCACTGCAGGTTCAGTAGGAGTTTCTTATTAAAAGCCTGCAGCAGAAGATAGATCTTAATACATTAGTCACCCTCTTTACACTATGGCCTGAAATAAGTAAACTCTTTGCTTTGCACTTACTTGCCTTGGTCAAAGCTTGACAATTTCAACAGTTACTGGATATTTTAAAATTCATACTGAAAGGAGAGCGGGTTGGTGCCGGGGACAAAAGACTGCAACCGGGGCCGAGAAGTGCCATCCGGTCCCCAAACAGCAGGACGCTCCTTGGTTCCCTCCTGGGCACCCCAAAGCGCCAGCGGGCCTCCTGACCGTGGGACTTTCCTGCTCAGGTGAGAGCGGGTCGGTGCCAGGGACAAAAGACTGCAACCGGGGCCGAG
>PVJO010023190.1:0-26560 GCA_004026905.1 Hystrix cristata | reverse complement strand
CCTATTGGTAAATGTTTGTTTTGATGGACTTAAATTCTAGTGAGAGACAATGAAGAAGATAGAGAATGTCAGATGGCGATAGTGCCATGGGGAAAATAAAACAGGGAAGAGGTAAGGTATTTAAAGATGGTGGTGGGATAGTTGCTATTTTAACCTGTCTGGGGAAGAGAAGGCAGATATTTCATTATGATAAAAAAAAAATCTATCCCTACCAAGACATGCCTTCCAACTTTATATTATTCACATCTCATTGGATTTGGTCTCATTGGAAAAGTGTAGGGGAGGGGTGAGAGTGGAGATCAGGTCAGGCCAACGGGAAGGCTCGGACTCGTCTCAGGACATCTCTTCTGCCACTAGCTCCCCTGTCCCACCTTGTGCTGAGGGTGTCACCAAGGTCCGAGTGAATTGGGGCCACATTTGTTGGTCTGGAAACTGATCTACCCGCTTGATGTCTGCAGAGGACAGGGCGGCTGCCTTGCAGCTGGGAAGAGAGCTGGTGTGGTGCGGGCTTCCTGTGAGTGGGAAATAAGGGAGCAATTAGCAACCGGTTGGAGACCAGAGATGTTAATGAGGCAGAGTGAGTGGGGAGTCCGGGCCACGCTGCTGCTCCAGTGAAACCCTGTTCTCTCAGGCTGCCCTGCTGGCTTAACAAACATATACTTCCCTACCCCCTACCGCTCTATTGCTAATTGAAAGACATCATTTTCTGTTAATTTTATGTGATTGAGCTAATAATGAGAAACAGTGTGGAGCCAGCTGAGGCCGAGAGCAGAGGCTGTGTGGTATTATTTGTTCATTCTGCCTTCAGCACTTAGTCTTCTGTTCAAGGGGACTGTGGGAGTGGCCTCCGTGGGTCTGTGCTCCTGAGATTGGAATGTCTGGCTTCAGGAGAGGCTTTTATGGTTTACAAAATGCTACTGACTGACTCAGCCCACAGTTATCGAGAGCTACTATGTGTCTGCCACTGTGCAGGACAGTGAGAGCAAAGAGTTAAGTGAATGCTGGCTCTAGAGGGATTCACAGTCCAGGAGAGCCCGTCTTGACAAAAGTGATGGCATGATGAAAGCGTAACACCCACAATAGAATAATGGCATATAGGGAGGATGGTGTAGCGGTTGAAAGTATGGAAACTGCAATCATACTGTGCGGCTTGAATCCTGGCTCTGCTATTGACTACTGCTAAGACTTCTCTGTCTTTCCAATCTCAAAATGGGAGCAATAGCAATGGTGGGGGGTGGTGTGAGGGCGACCAGCAAGCATATTGGGAGAGTGAGACTGTCCAAACCTGTCTGTTCCTTCTGGAAGCGCTGGAGTCTCGGATCTCTTTAACTAAAGAGAGTTCAATGGAAGAACCATTTACAAAACTGGAGCAGGATTTGAGGGATCACCCGCGGAGGTAATGCAGCCTGAGGCCACTGGAATGCAGCAAGACTCTCCCACATCTAGATGGGACAAGCCCTGCTGTGCAGGTGGGGCTTTGAGAGTCCATCCTGTGTCACAGGTTGCAAATTTAGATGCCTTCGGGATCCAGGGAGGTAGCAGAAACCCATGAAGAGGACTCGCTATAGACTGGGTCATCTCCTTAGAAAGAGTAAGCTTATCAGGAGCTTCCTGATATGCAGCAATGCAGGTCTACTTTTGTCAGTTTAGGAGGTCATTGTTTGGAAATCAGAAATCTAGATTTTTATGGAAATCTCCCAATTTGAATACTAAAGAATTTTAAACATTTTTAGAAGCTGTAAGGATTAAAAGAAAAAAACCCCACAATATATCTTTGGGTCGTGCATAGTTTAAATTCTAACCTGGCAGTTACCGGTGGGTGCTGAAAAGGTGGGTGTGGATTGGGGCAGATGGGGAACAGCTCACACAGAAGGTGGACTTCAGCTATAAACCTGCGGGATGGGAGCTGTTAAGAGTAGTAGAGGGAAAGGGGCATCTTCCCAGGAAGAAAGGGTGGGCAGAGGCAGGCTGGCGGTGGTGTTGGGTATGGTTTGCACAACAAACAGAAGGAAGATCCGTCTTCGGAGGAGGGTGGGAGCCTTCTCAGAAGACTAAATTCAGGCCCAAATCTCGAATTATCACAATTCCACCCCTACTGGTGTTTGAGTCACTCTAAAACATTTGATCTAGTGATTATCCAGCCTCGGCTTGGGTCCCCTTCCTCTAGGGGCCTCATCACTTCCATATCTGTCTCAGATGCAGCCAGCATTAGTGGCAAAGAGATGATGGACAGTAAGTAACCAGATACCCGAGTCCCAGCAGCAGCTCCTCTATGTACCAACCGTGTGACTTTAGGCAAAATGCTTCCCCTCTCTCTGAGCCTCAAAGTGGAATTATCCAGTTCTTGAAACTACTGGGCAATTTTGGGAGACTGTGTATTTATTACACCTTTAGCACAGTGTCAGGTGTATCATACAAGCCGAATAACAGCCTTTTTAAAATGAGGTTGTCGTTCAGATGCCCCTCCCTGGTGACTTGGTACCTGAAATCAGACACTCCTCTATACAGTAGAAGAAAAGAGGTGGCTTTGTCCGATTTTCTCTCTCCGATTGAGACCTCCTAAGTCATCTGCCAGCCTGTCCTTGAGCCTTGTAACTATCTAGCTGGCCCCATGGGGAGGGCTTCCTGCTAGGAATGGGAACCAGCTGTTCATTGCTTCCTACTCAGGGGTCCAGCTCATCATGGGCATGCTGTCTGAGAAGCCAAGGTCGGGGACTCCCGCCGAAGTGGCAGCCTGTGAGAGAGTCCAGCAGAAAGCTGCAGTGACACTGGCCCGTCTCGGCCGAGACCCAGAGGTGGCGCGGGAAGCCGTGCGGCTCGGCTGTAAGTGATGGTGGCTGTGGCTGGAGTGGAGCGGCAGGGCTGGGGACGGGAGCAGCTCTCCTTTCACTGTGGCGTCAGTGAACACAGGGTCAGGGCTAGCTGGGTGAGCCCAGTCTCTGGGTTCTGGAAAATGCTAGGATGGAAGCCCTCGTCTAGTTTGTGACCGGGGGCTGAAGCAAGCAGGAGGAAGAGCCCAGGGTGGGAAAAGTTCGCCCAGAGAGCAATTCACCTGCAGACTCTCAGTTAGGGTGCTGTTCTTTTACTTGCTCTTTCACTTACTCATTTATTCAGTTATCTGTTTACTCGTTCATTTACTTATTCACTCATTTGTTCATGTACTCACTAATATGTGCATTCTGTCATTTACTTATTCATCAATTCACTTATTCACTGTTGGATGATTCATTAATTCACTAATTAAATCGCTCATTCATTGTTACATTGTTAGCCGTTTATTTACCTGAGAGATAGTTTTGGATCATTCACGCCATGCCGAGCTCTGTTCTGAGAGTCGGGCAATAACATTGACTATGACACTGTTCTGACCACGGGGCCTAGAGCCTTCCAGGGGTGATAGATACAGAAAAAAATTAGTATCTGCTTTTGAATATCACAGGAGCGAAGCTCCAAGCACATTCGGCACCCAGAGGAAGTAGACTACGCTTATCCGATCGGGTCCAAGACTGTCTTAACAGAGGTGAAGCGTCAGCTGTGGTGTGGTGACCTTTCCTCAGTAAGCCCCAGAAAGCATTAATAGAGTCTGCAGTGTTCTGTAATTTTAGCTGCAATGTGTATTTTTGGATGAAACGAGCAATTGGAAAAAGAAAAAGAGCTGGGACATTCTCTGGCACAGATGTAAACAACCACAGCTCTGGTAAAATCAGAAGTGCCTAAGCCAGAAGTTCTTCCTCAGCCTCAGTGAGATGGGCAATTCCTCTGCTGCGTTTTAATTAAACTCCATCTTGGCCGCCCTTGTGGTACTGCTGGGTTTGGCTCGGATGCGCTAGTCTTCCCTGCCCTAGATGAAGGTTTGTAGAAAGTCTGCACCACACACTCCTTCGGGTGGGGTGAGGCCCCCCTCCTCACTGACTGGGGGTGGGTGAGACCCTGTGCGAGAGGCCAGCACCCCTGGATCAGTCCGGCCCGGGTCCCACCTGGCGTGAGGCTCCCCCTGTGTCCCCACAGGTGTGTCGCGGCTCATCGAGCTCTGCAGATCCCCAGCAGAGAGGAACAGCAGTGATGCCGTGCTCGTGGCCTGCCTGGTGAGTTCTCGGCCTGCCCCAGCTTCCCCTCGGCCTCTGGGATTGCAGAACAGAGGCCAGGAGAGCTGGCTGTGCTTTGGCTGACTTGGGTAAGCCTTAAACCGCTCTGGGCTTTTTAGCTTTTCTTTTAAAATTGTGATAATGGTAATACTTATTTCCTTTAAGAAAATCGCAGTGAAAATTCTAGAGACCATATATATGAAAAGTGGGTACTGAGAAACTGCTCCTTTTAGCAACCATTAGGTTCTGGGGAATCTTAGCAGCTTAAAAGCAGAGTGGTGAGCTCGTGGAGTGCCAGGTGGTGGCACTGACAACACGGTGCCCACAGAACATGGGGGCCAGGACACGGACATCACCTTCCTCTTCCAAAGTGGACATTGTGAGAAAAGCCTGCTTTTCCCTCTGAAGGAAATCCCTCTTCTAGGCTCTTTCAGCACTATGGCTTGCCTTCCTTTTTTGGGATAGGCTGGGAGGGAACATGATAGGACAGGAAGGATCATTCAACCAGCCACCAGATTCTTCACTTTGAACCCAACCAAGTATATCCTGGACGTTCCCATCCAACTCCTTGATGCTCAGAGTCCACCATGAAACAGGCAGCAGTGCAGTGGCGGATGGAGAATGCACACTTTGTTTATTCCCTCCTCCCTGTGGGGCTGTAACAAAGCCCGGAGCAGGGTAGTTTCCAGTTGGAATCAGTGAGTAGCTGGGGAGTCATTATATAAACAGGGCCATTTAACTTTCAGAAAAGAGTGCTGGATCTTTGGTTCCCAAAGAACACAAATGAGAAATGATGAATCTAAGGATCCTTCAGGCTGTACCATAGCAAAGCCCTCTCCTCACCCCATTATTTTTTAACTAAGCTCATCTGCTTCCTGGGAGTCCCTGACAGGCATTGTGCACTTGTAGAAACAGTAGGGATTTGCAACGAGGCAGACCTGCCCTCTACTCACCATTAATGAGCTGTGTCACGCTAAGTCAAAGTGCTATAAATTTTATGCAATGAATGCTTACTGAATGATTTTAGGTAACACTCTTCTAGGCTATGGGGACATAGCTGAAGAAAACAGACAACAGTTTCTGGTCTCCTATAGCTTTTATTCTGGGACATGCAGGGCTCTATTAACTCTTTTTGTGCCTTTGTCAGTTTTCTATTCAGAACAATGTTTGAAATGTATGATATATATATAATTAAAAAGGAAACCAATCACATTAAATAATTGTTAACATATTTAAGCACATAAGATATTAACGCTTATGCTTTTTAATCAACACATTAAATAAACAGTTTAATCTAGCAGTGGGCCTAGTAAGTATTGCTATCTTGACTAGGAATGGCTGGAAATGATATTTGACGGTATTTTCAACGTCTCTAATGGGATGTGAAAATATCTCTGATTTCTACTGACGAATAAGCGCAGAGATTGCTAAGATTTATGGTTTACTGTTACATTCACAACGGAAAGAAATGCTAAATTGCAGTAAAAAGCTAGTAAAATTAAAGATGTAACCTTATCTCCCCAAGTTCTCAGACCCTCTTAAATCTGCTTGATCTAGCAAGTAAATCAGCAGTTGGCAAGCGTGTAATGATCAGCCCTGACCACCATTATCTTCACCACTCTGGCACCCAGAAAGTGCTGGACAGAACAGGCCCTGAGAAATGTCAGGAACATTGAAAGCACTTGGTGGTCTGTCAGCTCCTTTCAGAGTTGAGGTCTGGTTTTTACCATTGTTAGTTTCACTATTAATTCGAAGGAAAGCACCTGTTTGGCTGCTATCCATAATCACTCGAAAGGCTTTCAAGTGGAAAAGGGATTACATTTGGTTTTTTGGACAAGTTTTAGATATCGAAGAGGGTGCCTTCCTCACTAATCCATCCTTCATGTGGCTGCTGGGTTAATGTTTCTAATCACAGTTTACAATTGTGACACTTCCCTGAAACCACCACAGACCTGTCTATGGTTCTCCATTATCTGTGGTCTCCTGTCCCCATGCTCAGCCCTTTGCAGTGGCTCCAACTCGCCCTCTGAGGCTGATGGCTGCTGCCTGTCTCCAGGTGCTCACCAACCCTGCCAAGCCAGAGCACCTTGAGTGTGCCTTGTGTCTCGCTCCAAGAAAATGTCCCTACACAAACAACTCTATTAAACTCCTGTCCACTGTTCAAGGCTGTGATCTAAATCCATCTCTTCTCTGAAGTTTTCTGGGAGCCTTCTATGGTGCAAAGAAGGAGTGCAACACTATGTGCCTAGACCTCTCTTCTTGGATTTTATAACATCCCACTGAGAGGAGTTTATTATCTGTGTTCTAGGCTCTTGGAATTCAAACACAGATATGTTTGGCTCTGGAAAAAAGTCTTTTTTTTTTTTTTTTTTTGGCTTTTTTTGGCCAGACCATCTTGTTTCTAGTCATATTCTTTCATTCCCACTCTCTATGGCCCTGTTTTCACTTTGTTGTCTCCTGGGGAGGATTTGTGTTTGTGTTTCTCCCCCCTCCAGCCTAGAGCCTTCTTAGGGCAAGGGCCTTTTCCTGGATGCTTGTGTTTCCACAGGACTTTGAGTTTAGTGGCATAATTTGACTTTGGAATTTGCAGCCTTGTCCCACTGGCCCCAGCCACCAATGTTGATGAATATCTATCGCTTAGCCCCAGAAGGTCCCCCAGCTGCTGGGATGGGTGCCACTTGGAGCCTGGCATGGCAGATGGAGTCGGGAGCTACCTTTCCTGATCTTTCCAAGGATTTTTTTCCAGTTTCAAAGGCTCTTCAGGTGAAGGGAGGAAATTTCAATTATCATGTCTGTGTCTGGGAAAGTGGCAGCACAGATCGCCGCTTGCAAACAGAATTGATTTCTCCTTAATGAAGCAGCTGTTGGCAGGCTGCTGGGCTCCTTGAATACTTGTGTGTTTTCAGACTGCCTGAGAATGAGATTCTGGGACTGCTGGCTGTTAACCCTCCCAGGAGCGCAGAGGATGAAAGCAAGGCTTGGGAAAGCGGCAGGCCTCTGAGGATGCTAGGAGCAGGTGCTCTGAGTGGTGTGGGGTTCTCATTCTATACAACTTCTGCAGACTGTGTGGAGACGCCTCTGCCCGCTCTCTCTCTCTCTCTCTCTCTCGCTCACTCTCTGTCCCTTTCTGTGCTTTTTTTCTCTCTCTTCTGGAGTTACCTCCTCTCTTCATAGTCTCTTTCTTCATTCCTCCTTTTTCGTCACTATTTCTCACTCCATCTTCCTTTCATGCTTGATCTCTTCCTTCACCAAGTTGTTGTGTCTCCATTTTAATATTTTCTTTGTGCTCTGTTTCCATGATGTTGTCTTTTTTTTCCTCGTCCTGCTGGCGTGCTTCTATTTCATTTGCTCTCTTGGTGGGTCTCCCCACTTCTTCGTCTCTCTTTGTCCCCTAGCCCTGCTTTATTTCTAACGGTGATGCAGCAAATGCCTGCATGGCCTCACAGCCTCACCTGCAGGTTGCTCCCTGGTTCTGTTTTCACTGTGACATCAGTGGGATTATTTCTCCCTGTTGGAATCACGAAAAATCAGAAAGTTCCAGGAGTTCAACCTCTTTGTGCTCTGGGATGAGTTGGGCCCCGGCAAAGGAAGGACTTGACAGTGAGAGAGAGTCTGGGGAGTGTTTCCTGCCGCTCAGGTCCCAGACCCTGCTCTTGTGCACAGAGACACATCTTCCTTCTTCTTGCTCTGGTTTGGACATGACAACATCTGTGACTCCAAAAACAGTCAAACCTCCCTTTTCACTTCCTTGGCCTGATTTCTCAGCAACGGGCTACCTGCTTGTCTGTCCCCGCTGTGTGCTTACTCTACCTTAACCTCATGTCCTGGGGTTGTACATAGTAGGTGTGAGTGCTCTGGAGTTGGGCTGCTGTGTGATTTTCAGAAGATCGTTTTCCCCCTCTGAGCCTCAGTTTCTATATTTCTGAAAGGGAGATCATGATACTTAGCTTGCAGGATGGCGCAGAGGTGGCATGAGATGCTATGTGTAGATATTCAGTAGATATTCCCTCCTTTGTTTGCCCTGCCATTCTAGATATTCCCCTACTCTCTTTGCTCCCAAGCATGTTGTGAGGGGCTGCCTCGCCCTGCTGGGTATATGCAGGAGAGGGAGGGAGTTAATATCCATCTGGCACTTCGTGTGCCTTACCTCAGTTAACTGGTGAACAGGTCTGGGAAGGTGCCCTGCTCACATTTACGGATTAGGTGGCTCTATCAGTAGACCTCAGCTTTAAAACACTTCATTTGTTCATTTCTTTTCAGCAAACAGCTGTCATACCTTGTGCTGCCCACTGTAGATATATAGAAATACAAAACATGGTTCTTACATCGAGGAGCTGAGAGTCTAGTCTGGGAGGTTGACATCTGAAAACCAGTTACAGTCAAGTGTGAGAGGGCTGAGCTCAGCCCAAGTGTTGTGCGTGCCTTCAGGGGTGGCTTCACAGGGGAGGGACAATGAAGGACAGCATCTGCTGGCTAGAGAGGAGTGGGGACATGCGTGGGCAGGGGCTCATGGCCACTGAGGTGTAGCATGCTGGTCACTCAGGAAGAGGCAGGGAGTGAGGGATGGGTCCAGTCTGCCTGCCCTCTCTTCTGTCACTCTCCTTGCTGGATTTGAAATTCTCTGTTGCAGAATTCCTAGCTGCTTTGAGTCTGTTCTCCCTCCCTTTTTTTTTCCCTCCCCATCCCACAGTGCTTTGTATAAGACTTCTCTGCCTTTAGGGATAAATAGTCTTTGCTGCTCCAAGGCTGCTCCAGGGACCTGGAAGCAATACTGGATTCCACTGATGCTCTGGCAGTTCCAGTCTCTAGGAGATGCACAGTTTGAACTTGCGTATGTTGCTAATTTGACCAGATCCTCGAAGTGACAGATCTTTAAAACAGCTAGAGGGGTTGGGGATTTAACTCAGTGGTAGAGCACTTGCCTAGCAAGCACAAGGCCCTGAGTTCCATCCCCAGCACCACCCTCCTCCCCTGCAAAACAAAAACAAACAAAAAAAAACCAAAACAAAACCCTAAAACAAAAGAACTATGTTCCTAAGATTGCCGCAGAACCAAGATGGCAAGACCACTTTTAAGATCATTAAGAGTTTTCAGATGACATCTACCGTAGTGATCAAGGTGCAGATGAAGCCAGGTGTCCATGTGACAGGGTGCTATGGTGACCAGGTGACCAAAATTGTCACTAAGGTACCAGTTAGCCAAGATGATGATCAGCTCAAACTGGTAAACACACCATTTTGTGAAGTGTATCTCTTAGGGCAGCTGAAGGAGATGCATGCCGCCAAGCAGGGCCCTGTCTACCTGTGTCACCTCTTCCGTCTTCTCCCCAGGCTGCTCTGCGTCGATTGGCTGGGGTCTGCCCTGAAGGCCTCCAGGACTCGGACTTCCAGCAGCTGGTCCAGCCTAGGCTTGTGGACTCCTTCTTGCTCTGCAGCAACATGGAAGAGAGTTTTGTGTAGCAGGTGTGGGAGGAAATGCATTTGCCCTCGTGCTCCTCTGAATACACACCTGGGAAGTACCTGAGCACCTGAGTACATGCCTCTCCCCATCTCCTTATTTATATATAACTTATTTTTTACATGAAATAGAAGGTGAAGTCTTCTACCAACATCGTCATGTAGTAGGTGGTCCTTGGGAATCTTCTTTGTTTCTACTTTTTGACTTCTGTGGCTTTTCAGTTGCAGATGCTAAAATGCATAATGGCTAATATGACAGATTGTCATGGATGATTTCACTTCATCTTGTTTTCTCTACTCTCACTCTATAATCTTGCCTAATTTTTTTAAACATTGGAACCAGAGTATCTTAAGCGCCCAGCGGTTTTTTAAAAAGTTAGAATCACCCTTTCCAAAAATTTTAAGATGAATTTCACAGCTGGACAGAATATACTGGAAAGAAAGGTTTTTGTTTAATAAATGGAACCATGAAAAATGTGTCTTGGAGTTTTCTGATTAAATTGTGTCTTAAAGTTCTTGCTTCTTAAGGTTTCATGCCACAAAAACCTTCTCAATTATTACAAATACATAGAGTTGTTTTGTTTTCATAAGTGTGTCAAGTTCTAAGTGATTTAATGAGAAATTATAATGAGGTTAAACACCTAAGACACTCAGCTTGCTTTGGCTCCTCTGCTCTTTGTAACCTTCTGCCATTTCCTAATGAGTAGAATCCTAGAATGAGGCTTATTGAGTAACTTCTCTTGAGAAGGATACTTGAAAGCAGGGTGTGCTGGAGCTGGCTCACCCTGCCTCGCAAGGGACAAAGGTGAGGACTCCTTCCCAGCTTTGTGTTCAGTGACCTCATGTTGCTAGCTTACAAATGGCCACAGTGGGAGCATTTACACCACAGAAATGGGCAGGTGATACAAACCAGGGTTTTGATTTCTTTAGAGACCCAGTTTCCCAGTATCACTGCTTGAAATTATCACAAAAATCCAGGAATCTTTCTGAAAGTTCTAATGCTATGATTTTGTACAATTAAAGAAACATTTCTCGAATTTCCAATTACTAGCCTAAATGAATTAAGCAGGTGTATCAGGTTCTGGGGTAAGGATCTAAGATGTATTACTGTATCTCATTTTTCCTGGTAAAAATTACATGATTATGAATTGGTATATTCATATATAGTATTACATCTGATCATGTCATTAAATCACTTGCCCAAGGTCACTTGTTAATAAGCAGTGCTAAGGTCTGAACCTGGTAATGCCTCTTACCACAGTCTTTGCTGTGAAGTCATATAGAGAAAAGTGATGTTTAAGTCTTTTCACCTAAAATGATGATGATGATAATGATAGAAAACACTTGTATGACTTTATGATGTCCCAAACATTTGTTCTATATTGTCCTATATCTACTTTTACAGATAAGGACATGTCTATCCATGAGACAATGGAGTTGAGGTAGCAAGTACTTGGCAAACTCTACATTCAAACCAAGGCCATCTGAGCCCATATCCAAAGCTTCCGCTTTTAGGAATAAAATTTTTGATACATATCACTGGGTTGTGAGACAAATTAATAAATGCCTTTTGTTAATATCATGACTGATCTCATCAGAAAAGTCTTTAAATGTTGAGATGCTATCAAGCTCGAAAATCCAAAATTTTACTGTTGGCAACAATTACTGTCAGTTATTTTCCTGGAAGAGACAGCCTCACTTTGTTCATTTTTGAGAAAATGTCTGCCAGATATCTCAGTTTTAATAACCATAGTTTGTCAATTAATATTTCCAGTAAAAATAATGTTCTGTGGGAAAACTGACTAGAACATTTTGTAATTCAAACAATCGCAGAATTTTTTCTTCCTTGAAACTGATACACCTTCTCTTTCAGCTCACAGTAGAAATACCTGAAGTGGAGCTCTCATTTTATCACCCAGAATAAAGGAAAATTAAAAGGACAAACCAGGCACCAAAGGGTGGTATTTAATAAAATGCACACTTTTTGCTGCTTCATCAGTATATTCTTAAGAAGATAGTATTTTAAAAATTTACCTTGTCTAACAGTGAAGACTGCAGCGCTTGTAAGTAGAATTTGGTGCCACAGCCTCGACTGTGGCAATGTGCAATTTTATCTCCCATTGCTTTGGCACCAGTAGTGCAAAGCCACCAAGTCAAAAAGGTAAATGACTTCTTAGTGTGATCATGAAAATAGTTTTGACTTTACAAAATTCCCAAAAGCATGTTGGGAAACCCCAGAGAGTCTAGATCACACTTTGTGTATCACTGATCTAGTTTACTGTTCATTTCATAGTTGAAGAAATTGAGGCCGGTGTGAGGGGAAACAAGGGACTTTCCCAGAAGCACACAGAATGAAGACTAATGCCCAGTCTCTCAGGACCGGAAGTCTGCCCATCCCTCAATACCAGTTGTTCAGCAGTACAGAACTGGGAATGAGCAAAGGAGAAGAGCAGCTCTTCGTGTAAAGTTTATGTTGAAAATCTCTATGTTGTAACACTTGTTGTGGGGTGTGTGTGTGTGTGTGTGTGTGTGTGTGTGTGTGACATCCTGGTAGGAAAAAATTTAACTCAGATTGTTCCAATTAAAAATGTTTTTGATAGACTGGTTTAAAACTTGCAGGCAGAGTTCAGGGAGGTGTGGAGGAATGCCGACCTAGCCAGAGATTAAAAGCGATGCCGAGCCCTTGCCAGCCTTGGGCGGAAGAATCAAGTGAAATAACAGTGCTACCGAAGTCTCCTGAGAGCTGGAGCCCTGGCAGAGGGGCAGTGGTGGGTGGGAACTATAGGGAATCGGCCATGACCAGAGAAGTGGAGCCTGGGCACAAGGCAGCAGGACAGAAATACTTGGAAAATATCTCTCTTCCCACTTTCTGATCTCCCATCTGTGCCTCCTATGGGCTGGTCCTCTGCTGAGAGAGTCAGAGCAATGGAATCCTCAGCAATCGGGCCCCGAGGAGAAGGCAGGACAGAGGAGAGTGGAGAGATGGACTGTCCTTTACTGACTCATTCAGCAGTCCCATCAAAATGAAGCATCTAGAACTGAAAACACCCTTTCTCCCGAGTCCCCACCCATCCTATCTCCAACCTTGCCCGCCACCAGTTGTGGTACAGCAAGACATTCAATGATAGCGTGTGCTAGAAGAATGATACTTGACGGGACTATTATCACCGAATGTTGGCTTCAAAGGATAAGAGATCTAAAGAGAAGCTAAAGAAGAGGAACCAAGTAGAAGAAAACGTTTCTTTGTTTAATGATAACATTCCTTGGCCTTTGAGTTTTCTTGCTTGGGTTAAGGAGGGCTAGGAACAGCAGGCATATACATTTGATTTTCTCATTTAAGTTGTGATAAAGAACAGGAAAGGAAGATCCAAGACTGAGGGAACAGAGAGCCTATTCAAAGGCCTCAGGACACAGATGACCTCACAGAAGCCTCTTTTGTAAGATTCTCTGTGAGAGGATCCTGTTTTCAGAGGACCTGCAGCTTCATCATGACTTGTCTCTGGCTATACTAAACCTCAGAATAATTACTGTCCATCCAACAATGTCTATTTGTAACACTCAGTAATTCATAGCAAGGAGAGAAGGTATTATTCACAAAGGAAGCCTTATTAATAAGCCAAATAGGAGGAGAAAGAAAAGAGGGAGTTGGACATAGGATGGAAAACTCAGGAAAAGACTAGAGGGGTCATCTCATTTTCTTTTTTTTTTTTAAGTAAAGCTATTCAGAAAGTTGGAAATTCTGAAAGAGAAACTTTAAGAGAAGAAAAAAGGATGACATCAAGCTCGGGATAGAATTTACAGTTAAAGTACAGTTACAGTATGGGAAAGTGTCCCCCCTAACACACACACTCCAGGCAGGCTAACATGACTTTTCCTCAACTGGTGAGACCCTCCAAATCTCACCACTTGTAAAGTAGCTTTGGAACAGGGACTGCAAGTTTGGTCATTTGGATGAACAGCTTCCAGGCATCGGGGATGCCCTAGACGGGAAGTCATAATAGAGACTACAAAATGGAGATGCACTCTGCCATAAAGAAAGATAAACTCGTGTCACTTGTGGGAAAATGGACGCACCTAGAGACCACAATGTCAAGTGAAATAAATCCGACACATGAGCTTAAATATCACATGGCTTATAAGAGAAACGCAAATTATAAAGAACAAAATAAAAGATAGATTAATAGGAAGTAGGGAGATCTTTCTCAAACAGGTATCAAGAGGTGGAGGGAGAGGGGAAGTGAGTGAGAGAAAGGGGCTGGAGAAGGGAATTGAGATGTGTTATGCGCAAGTACCAACTCCACCGAAGGATTATAAACATGATGTACTGCAAACATGTACTTACAAAAAGAATCTCATTGTGACAACTCAGAACAAGGGAGCGTTGAAGCAACCGTTCCTTAGCTCAGTGACTGTTTAAAGTTTGTACCAAAGAATGGAGCTAACACTGATCCTGTTTACTGAGTGTCACCAGCACTGAATGATTTTACCCTGTATTACGTCTTATTCTCACATTTACCCTGTACTCTCTCTTAGTCTCACATGTGAGTCAGGTGCTATTAATAACGTGCCCATTTGTACTCCGGATTACAGATTGGGTAATTGAGATGTGTGGCGACTAAGTGGTACTGCCACAATCAAATAGTTAATGCTGAGGGAGGGATCGAACCCACATTCGTCTGACTTCAGAGACTAATGAGGAAGAAAGGTAGAACTCAGCACCATAGACTCTACAAAGAGCCATCAGTCTTCAGAAAACATATCACAAGGAGCTGCCGTAGGCTCAGGAAAGAAAAAAAATGGAGTAAGTGCTGGAATCACGGCTGATTTTGGCTGCAGGGTGATTAGTGAGTGAGTGTTGGGTCCCCCCAGAAAAGCTGTGAAATGTAGTGGTTAGAACTGCAGACTACCTCGGTGTGAATCCTCATTCTTCCACTTACTGTGTGACCTTGGGCAAGATGTGTATCTCACTGTGCCTCAGTTGCCTCATCTGCAAGGTGGGCTAACGACAATGTCTTAATCAGAGTTACTGTGAGAATTAAATATGCTAATACGGTGCCTCATGGTAAGTGCTCAATGAACATGGCTGTGGTAAAATCCATCAAACTCAGTTTTTACATCTATTCAGGTTGCCTGGTCATACCGGACAGTGCTTTGACAGACCCATAGTATGTTAGAAATGGAGACTATTCATCCTGTAAGGGATTTAGAGACCATCTTGGCCCGGCCATATGTATAGGAATAAAGATACATGCCTAAAGTTACAGAGCAAGTGAGTGGAAGAGCCGAGACTTTGATCCTAGAAATAGGCTCAAACACCAGTCTAGATGCTGTGTTTGAGCACCCGCCGCTGTGCACGCTCTACTCCACTAGAGTCCTAAAACAACCCTGCTCAGCCGTTACTACTGATCTCATTTTAGTAATAAGGAAACTGAGGTTCTGAGAGACTGTCTTGCCCAAGATCGTATAGCTAGTAATAGAAGACAGGATTTGACCAAAGCTCATGATCATTCCACTTTGTACCTTTTATTGGATTTGTGTACACATAAGCCAAATGTGTGATCGTAAAAGTAGAAGTATAACACTTTGGCAAATTCAAAACATTCTCTTTAATTGGAAAAATAGTTTACATTTTAATTAGTTAACATGCACAGATATGTGGTATTTCATTATTCACTTGTTAAAATTATAGCAGTATACATGAAAATTATTTCAGGGATAAAGAGAACAGGAAGGAGAATAACAGAAAACTTAGTGAAAATAGAAATCCTGTTCAATTCCTGGTCAAACTAAGGAAAATTTCTAAAATAGCTCCTCCATTTTCTAGTTTCAAAGACAAATCAAGGTGGATGTTATGCTTTATCGGCTTCATTTTTTAAAGCACTTTCAGTCTTTGAGAACAATTATTTTCAAATGTCTTTTTGTTAGAGATTTACAATGATTCTTTTATAGAAATTTTAGTTATGTCCACAATCTTATAATCTCCTTCACTGTGATTTTTATCCAGATTTCTCATACAACCTTGAGGGTTTTATGTGATTGATGGAAGCAGAAATTAGAGGGTATTTATTATGAATATGTGTGTGTGCATGTGTGTCTCAGATTTGAGACCTTCAAAGGAAACTGTGGAGGCCAAATAGAAATCCATGGAAAGTTCCATAAAGGACTACTGTCTCATTTTTGAATTTTGGCATCATACAGGAACAAGAACCTTGTCACTTTACCCTCATGGTTAATGTAGCATTTTCTGTAAAGTCCATGGCCTCTTTCTTCTCTGTCCAGAAACTGAATCAGTCCCATACAGGCACAGCCTACCATCAGCAATTAAAAGGGATACATTTCACACTTTGGTGCCGTCATGACCCTGGATAACAGCTGGAATGTGGGAGTCACACTCCGGGTGGGTGAAGCTCCTCAGGTTTCTACCCGCAGAGAGAGCCCCGGCAAGAACAGCCCTGGAGTACAAGCCCTGTTTTACAGCCTTGGCTTCTCTCACTGCCTCTAGCTGTGCTGTGCTTTCTGTTAAACCCCACTTACCTTGAGGAGCAAGACGCGGGGAATGATCCTGTCAATTTTAATGGTCTTTGAAAATTTTCTTCGCTAGAACCCAAACAGGTTAGAATTTAATAAGGAAGTTTCCTATATCCCTGAAGTACTTCCAAAGTTGAAAGTCTGTCTGGGGAGTTCCACTGAGATGATCTGATGGTTTGGAGAATGCATAGCGTGGCATAGCAAGGCCATTCACCATCTCATTTCATTCCAGCACTTTTGTGTAGAAGTTCTTGGAGAGGATGTCCAAATCCTGAATAAGATATTTTAAAGGTTCAGGTATTTTAAAGGTCCTTGTTACAGCAAGGGAAATGGAGGATTTTCTTTAAAATTTCCATCCAATCTCCTTTCCCACCTCCAGGAGCAGACCTTGTTCAGTTTTCCAGCATTTTCCTCAAGGGCCCAGTGTTTGGGAATAACATGGAACTTTCTCCTGTGTGTTCTTCAGACAGTAATAGAGATGGAGGTATAAAAACGTAGAATGTGCTCACACTTGGAAGTCACAGTATCCCAAAGGAAGAAAGTGGTCCTGGGCAATGGCTGTCTCTTTTCCTAGGATTCCCCTCAGGAAGCCCCCACTGTTCTACCTATTCTGGAAGCTCAGAGTACCTGACCAGACCCCCTCACTTTCCCTACAAACTTGCCCAAGGGAGGTCATCTTATCTTTCTTAGGGCACCTGAGTTTCATGGCCTCGTGGTGTGCTGGATGTACTGGTGGGCTTTCCTCTCTCCCTAGTGTTGCCCACACAAGCGGGTCTTGTTTGTGTTGTATTTTCTGCCTTTCAGGTCAAGACTTCCTTCATTTTGCCTTATCTCAGGTCACCCCTGGCTGAAACCTGGACGGGGGAGATTCCAGATGAGCAGAGGAAGCTGCAGGCTGTTTACTTGGAGGAGGCCCAGAAGCCTTTCTGCAGCTTTCAGGTTACTTATTAACAACTTTTGCATGGTTAGCTTCTCACTGTGACCCTTGATCAGAGGATCGTGGGGTCAGTCTTCTCCTTGAAGACCAGTCCAGGAAAACCATGGAGTGGGTCCCACTACTGCTTCCTAAAGGTTTTACCATTTACCTTGAACATTCAGCTGTCATCCCAAGACTTTCCCAAACCAAATCAAACATTAAAGCATTCATTAAAACACAGTCCTTTCCCTCTCTGTGTTTAATAGTATCTCCCAGCCGTTAAGTGGCTCTCCTCTTCTTGCTTAGATCTTCCTTAATGATGAGCCTGCTGAAGGCTGAAATCCTAAGATTGTAAAGTAATAAAGTTAGAACCACGTAATCCTGGCAAGGACTGGACCCAGAGAGCTCATGCAGTCTAAACTCAATATATAAGTTGCTTGTTATTCTTTACTAATTAGATACCATTTTAAAACTTGTAGATATTTTAAATTTTCATATAGATAGAAATTGACAGCGGTAAATTCACAAAGTGGAATGCTATAGATAAATTGGAAAAATTTGCTATGTGAATACATCTCAACGTATTGTTGGGCAAAAGAAAAAAGTAACAAAAGATATACACAGTATACTGAGTTGAATATTCACAAAATACTGTGATATGTTTATGGCAAAATCATATGTAAAAAAAGTATTAAAAGATACATGTGCTATAGGTTGAATTTGCCTCCCTAAAATTAACATGTATAAAGTTCTAACTCCCACTTCCTCAGATGTGACCCTATTTGGAAATAGGTCATCAGAGATGCAATCACTTAATTTGAGGTCATACTGTTGTAGGATGTGCCCCCAATCCAATATGACTGATATTTTCATAAAAAGGGAACATTTGGACACACACTCCTACTTAGAGAATGTTATGTAAAGTTGGGGTTTCGCAGCTCCAAACCAGGGAACTACCGGAAGCTGGGAGGCAGGCTGGGAAGGGATCCTTCCTTAGCACCTTTGGAGGGAGTGTGGCGCGGTCAGCACCTTCACCTCCAACTCCAGAACTTCATGACAAGAAATTTTGTACCAGTCAGCTTGTGATATGTTATTATGGCAATTCTAGGAAATTAATGTAGGTGGAACACACATGAATTCAAAATAATGTCTACTCTGGGGAGAGAGGGAAGAAAATGGTGTAACACAAAGGGTAGAATGGATCTCAAAAAATTAAAAAAAATTTTTTTTTTCTTTTGGAGACAAACTGTTTCTCCAAACATTTTCATGATGAGAGTATAAACTGCCACCCTAGTATTCAATACTATTGACCCTCTGGACCAAAGCTTTGCTAACCTGTATATGAATGTTTCCTAGTTTTTGTTCTGCCCCTTCTGTAAGTTGGACTGCTTCTGTGTGTTCCAAAGAGACGAGGGTGAGTAACCCAGACAGCCTCAGCTCGGATCCAGGCCTGACCCAGCCCAGCGAGACCGAGGAGTATATGAGGCTTTTATTTCATTAATAATAGAAGATTTGCAGTGTATGTGGTCAAATAGTATCAGCAGTTGTTAAATCCAGGTAGTCAGTATACAGGTATTTGTTGTATTAGTCTCTGTACTTTTCTTAATACATAAAGTACCCTAAAAGGAATCAAAAAGATATTCAGCACTTCTGAGAGCAGAATGGCAATTCGTCACTTGCTGAATCTAAAGCCATAACCCACCTAAACTCTGTCTGTCTCTGGCTAAAAAGGGAGAGCCACCTAGATCAGACCAAAGATACTGGGCCTCCATCCAGAGGGCCGGGCAGAGGAGGCCAGAGAGTGGGCGTGGGCACATTTATTTTTAGGAACAACCACCTTGTTCACTAGTCTCATCCCTTGAAATTTCTTTGTAATTGAAACTGCATCATTCGTCCAGCTTTGATGTTGACATGTAAGGTCAGAATTTTACCAATTAGAGGAGTAAATCCTTATGGAAAATAGTCTCTGAAGTCGACGCTCACACATTGCCCTATTCAGAGACAGCGCTGCAGGGCGGTGGGTGATATAATTTGATGTGTTAATACTCAACCTGGAGAGACTCAAGAATTCACACTGACATCTGCTGGACCCTTTGAATACTTCCTGACCTAAATTAGATCCAGGCACTCGGGAGCTGAACTCTCTGCAATTCTTTTCGGAACTCTCTGACCTGGGGCGGGTTTGCCTGCATGCTGAGATATGCAACTTGAAATCAAATTTAAGATCTTTTGCTCACTACACGCATTTAGCATAATACATCCATGGCAGAATGAGGCAGGACATCTAGGGTATAATTAACAATCACTATTCTGTGACAGTCTCAGCAACACAAATGCCAATTTGCTTGTCAAATCCCAAAGAAAGAGGAAGGGACCATGTGGTAACCGTACAAAACAAAGTCCTTGTTTTCAGGGCCCAACTCACCAATTGCTCTATCCTTTGTGTAACAGGAAAAGAAAATCTTGTCAGGTCCTGGCCCTCTGGGCCCTAGGTGCAAGTTCACTGTCTGATCATCTCTCAAATTCTAATCCTACTTGGTTCTCTGGGTCCATCAGGAGCCTGTAAAGATGTAAATATGAAGCCAGGAGCTAAGAGCAGGCAGCTCAGATAACCAAGTCACAAGTTTCTTGGTTGCTTGGAACATGCTGGATACATGTTCATTAAAAAGGAGCAAAATTTACTGTATGTATGTACCAATTCCCCCAGTGAATGCTTACAATAGGTACCGCAAAACATATACTAATGAAAAGAATTTTTTAAAGAAGCTCAGAAGCCCATTAGACTTTGTCATTGCTTAATAAATATAAGAGGATGTTGCAGTTGGTTTGACAGGAAATATTTTTCTAAGAGTTGAGAGTATTTTAAAAATTTCAAAGTATTACATTATGGTATAGATGTTTAAAACTACTTCTATAGGTAATAATGGCATTGTTCCTGAAACGGAGCAGTTGTTCATGGCATAACTAATGATATAGCATTTGCATCTCTTCTATCCTGTATTCCCCCAAAATAAGTAGGAATTGCATGATTTGAGTTGAAATAGGATTTTAAAGCAATTTTCATTCTTATTTGTCTGTTGTTAGCTGAAAGTCAGTTCTCATAGTGTTCCTTTCCAGGAAACAGGATGCGGCAGGAGATACGCACGTACTGCAGTTCTAGGCTGTTTATATGCACCCTCGGATTTCAGTCTCACAGATACTATTGTATTTTACATATGGTGAACTTTGTCTCAAAGAGGTTAAATATGTTAATCCAAAGATCCAGGATAGGGACATCATTTTGTCTGGCTTCAAAGTCTGTGTTCTTCCCCTTGTATAACACTGTCTACAACTGCTTATAATTGCTGGGTGGAAACAAGTTACCACCCAGGTTTCTATTATATGTGTAAGTGACTGAAAGCATATGTAATCCTAGCGTCCAACTCTTGAACCAATTCTTTGTACTCCGATGTGAGAATCGGGAGGTGAAAAGGCAGAATGATCGGTGGGCAAAAAGTGAAGGCCAAATAGATGTTACTTTGTTTTTATGGTCAGGTTAGGCACAGACCCGACAGCCATGGGGCAGTGGAACCTGCTGCCCAGCCCAGCTTGACTGAAGAACATTGGCCTAAATTTCCCGTGTCCTTGACCTTTCTCGGCTTCTGTTCTGTTAGATACCAAAGGCAATTTTCCAACTAGGTCTGCCTTGCCCGGAAACAGGAAAGTGACTATCAACACCAATGCCAATGCTACCTGGGTGCTAATGCCACCAGGGTGCATCCACCTGCATTGTTCTTGATTGGATACTTTAAAAAACAACAGTAAAGTGCACTTGAGGAGCACTCTTGGGATGAAATGTATGATCTGATTTATTCATCTTGTAAATGTTTATTCAGTGTCTTTTCTTGTCATAAAACAGAATGCAGGTATGGAAGCCATCTAAACTTGGATACACATCCCAGTCAACCACTTTCTATTTAACCTAAGGGTATTGCTTACCATCTCTGCTCCTTATCTATAAAATGAGAAAAACACCAAGCTCATATGGTTGTGAAAGTTAGAAGTGGTGAATGGGATGATAGCACAAAGCCTAGCACACTGAAAGTACAAAACAAAATGCTAGTAATTATTACTTTTGTTATTTGATTACATAAGTGGTTGTTGTGTTATATTGATGTTACACAGACCATGATAAATCTGGAAACAGAAATAGACTAGAATAGGGAACGTCTCTCACCTCTGAGAAATGCACAGCCAAACCTGGAGCAGAACATATAAACGAACACATGAGGATGTAGAAATGAGAGCGGTTCCTGACAGAGGTAAGGGCAAACTGGTTTGGGAGCACCTCATATAGTTCATTATGAATTGACTTAAGATAGCGATATAAGCATATGACAAATATATATAAGACAAATAAAATATATAAGTGTGTATATAATATATATTATATATATAAAAGCTCTACGTAACAAAGGGTCTAAAGACAGTGAGAGTACATTGCCTCCACCAGTGCCTCACTAGTGTTTGGCCCTAAGCAGGGAATCTCTGGGCCGAGATGATTTCATTTCACTTCATATGCCAGTTCTGACTAGTGATAGTGGTGGGAATTTTGACAGGAGCAAGGAAGAATGCTCACATTGTGAAAGCAGTATACTAAGGAGGTGAAGGAACTGGCTTCGGGAACCAGACGGCGCTATTGCTTATTTGATGTCGGACAAGTTTCTTAACTTCTTTGGGCTTTACTGTCTTCATAGGTGAAGTGCTGGCAGTATCAATATCTACATCATGGAGTTGTTAGGATTATAGGAGTTAACTCATTAAAGAGTTTAGAACTGTAACAACGTTAGCTTTGGTATTATTTTTATCATCATCATTAATTAGTAATCGCTGCCGAAGGTGGGGAGGGAAGATTAGTGTAAGAAAAAGTACTTAACCATTTGTCCTTGTGGTATTGTTTGCCTAGTTCTGTTCCGTGCTCTATTCTTCTGCTGTAATCTGAGTTTTAGTTTTAGATTTTTGTTTAAGTCCTTCTATACCCCTCACATGTTCGTGTCCCATTTTGACCTTGCTAGTTTATAACACTGTCTTAAATCAGAGCTCATATATAATAGCACAAATTTCCCATTCTGTAATTGCTCAAGTTCCATCTTCAAGGTACACACTGACATGAACTTGACCACATAAACAACATGAACCTTTTTTTTTGTTCCAACCATTTGAAACCCGAAGCACCTATTTTGAATTAGATACACAATGTATGTCTTCTCTGATACTTCCATCAGACAAAGCATATATTTACAGATGCAGAAATGGAGGCTTAGAGAATTTTGATAGTTTCTCACAAATGGAAGACCTGGGATATAAAATTTGATACTTTTGATTCTGATGTATGAACTTCTTCCTTTCCTATCATTTGCTGCATTCTGGAGACTACTGTTGTCAGCACTTGGTTCTAGCTCTGGGTAGGATACAGAACTTCACAGTGTTTTTAACAAAGACTATTGAGAGAGATGGGGAAGTTGACAAGAAAGAAAAGTAAGGGTCCCTTAAAAGAAATGACCAAATAAAATTAAGTTCAGTCACGGACATATTTTATCATTCATTTCTATATGTCTCTGCAGTTATGAGAATAAGGCTGGACTGATCTTGGAATGGGGTGAGGAAGACTTGGAGCTGCAGAGCAAGCGTGGCAGGGTATTTTGCACAATTCCAGCAGTGGTTTTGGGCCTCAGGGAGGGGCTGGGTAGATCTAGCTGGGCTGAAGCGGACAGTAACCTATCGAATTACTGGAGTGTAGGATGTGGCTTTCACCTTTTTGGGCCCTTGTTCCTCATAGAGTACACAAGATAGAAAGAAGAAAGCAAGTCATAGCTTGGCCTCTCGTTAGAGAATTCACCTTGCAAAAGAGCAAGGGGCCAGCATTTCCATTTCAGTAGTATGAGAGATATAAGATATGCAGATCGAGTCTCATTGAAAACAGTGGAGAAACAGTGAATAAATTACATAAAACATCTTTTTAAAGGCTTTACTGAGTTAGCAAGAGAGTAAGAAGGCATAAACCAAGTGAAAGTAGAAACCCCAGAGAAAGGCTTCTACTACAGAGGCATTTGCTAAACCAAATAAAGAAGAGGGGATTTTCGGAGCCTCACATGCTACTGTTGAGTTAAAGCAAAGTCTGGAGCCTGCTGGATGTAGAGTCTAAAGAGAAGCAACAACAAAAGTCTGGGGCCCTGAAGGATTTCATCCTCACTGTAGAATGAGTAGAAACAGATCCAAGACTCTGACCCAGAGAGCTGAAAGGAAAACTGCTTGTTTTGATTCTTGACACCAATAGAGAGAGAAATTTGTGTTGCAAGATGACCCTCACATGAGTTTTCAACCTCAATTCAAGTTATCTGAGTGATCAAAAAAAAAAAAAATCCCCAGGCCAAGGATTTTGATTAAAGTAGTACTTTAATCAGATGAAAGCACAATTCTCTATGGAAAAATACAATTTCAAAGGACTTAAAGCGTTTCCACAAAGTTCCAAGACATATAAACTCAGCTAAAAATACTCCTAAGAAACAAAAGGAAATAAAGTCTCTGAGAAAGAGATGAATGAAGAAATTGGAAGAACGAGAACCATACTGAATGTAGATATCCAACTGATCAGATACAGAGTATGAATAGGAGTATTTATTTTGGAGCAATGAAAGGGAGGATTCATATTTGAGAAGAGCAAGACTACTAAGAATGAACACCCAGATCTAATATAGAAGTAATAGATTTTAAAAATAAAATTTAAAAGCTACTGTTAATTTAAAAATAAAAAAAAATCAAAATGAGAATTCAATTGGGGGGTTTAAAAGCAAATTAGAAGCACCTGAATAGTGAATTAAGGAACTGGAAAATATAAGTGAAAGAAGTATACATCTGTGAATCTGATAGATGGAAGAGAGGTCAAGAAAATTTGAGTTTAGTCAGTAGGCTCAACCTGTATGAAAGTGGAATCTCTGGGGAGGGAAAAGAGAAACAGGGTCAATAGTTTCCAGCACTGTCAAAGTACATCATCCCTCCATTCAGAAATTCTAATGATTTCCCAGAAGAATAAGTAAAAAGGAATTTACATACAGACATAAAAATTGAAGTGGAGAATATCAAAGACAAGATCTAAAATTACACAGAGAAGAAAAGAAGATTACTTTAGAAGAAACAATCAGAAGAGTTGGTTTCTGCATAGCAAAAATAAAAGCCATGAAAGTTCGATGATACTGTAAATGTACTGCATAGTATTTTTTGCTGTCCTGACAATTAATCACGAATTTAGCAGCTTAAGACAACACAAACATACCACTGTTTGGAGGGTCGTAAGTCCTAGTGGGTTCAGCTAGTTTCTCCATTCTGAGTTTCACAAAGCTGAAATCAGGCTGTTACCTCCTGGCTTTTACTGGGAGGCTCTGAGAAGAACCCATTTCCAAACTCACTGAGATTGATAGCACAATGGAGTTCCTTACAACTGTAGGACTGAGGTCATCTCTTTGCTGATTGTCAGCTGGACACAGCCTTCAGATCCTAGAGGCCTCTGTCTGGTCCTTGCATGGGGGTGTTTTTATCTTAGGGCCAACGATAGGATTTCAAGTCCTTCTGAAGTTTAGACTCTTTCCGACTTTCCTTTTCCTACAACTCTCTTCTTCCTCCTTTGCTGTGTATCTCTAACTGAAGGCAACAGATGTTCTTTGCTTTTAAAGGTTTATGGTTAGATTGTACCTACCTGGGTGCTCCAGGATTCTTTCCCGTTTAAAGGTGAGTAACTCTAATTACATGAGCAAACTCCTTTTTTTCCACGTAATGTAATCTATTCATAACTTTCAGGCATTAGGGTGTGGATATCTTTGGATAAAGAGCAATTTTTTTTGTCTACCACTTACTGAAAGAAAATAATTGTTTATTTAGAAATATTTTTCAGGAATAAAGTGGAAATGATAGTTTTAGATAAATAATGACTAAGAGAATTTGCCATCAAACAATCCTCTAATGAAGAGGGGATTGTTTGATGGCAAAAGAGAACTCTAAAGAAAACTCTAAAGAAAGCATTTTAATTAGAATATATCCAATCTTAGAAGAAAAATATGAAATGCAAAAGGAATAAAAAATAAAGAAAGTAGCAAATACGTTAGAAAAACGTTCTCTTGCCATTATTTTTACAATGACCTAGTGGTCGTTGTAAAAATAATAGCAAGAGTATTTAAGTGGATTAACAAAAGTAAGATTAAATTAAAATATCTGACAACAATAATGTGTAAATTAGGTAAAATTAATGTATTCTAAAGTCATTATATGGATTCTTTGAATGTAAATAGACTTAAAGAACAAACTTCAGACAGAAGACCCCTGCAGAGGTCTTCCTGAATTCAATTCTGAAAATTATGCTATATTCTTAATAAAAGTTTTATATAAATTTATCCCTATAATAATTTACAAGATATGAAAATTTTAATAACTATTGAAATGAAACCATAAGGAGGAATGGATCACTAAATTTTACCAGGAATTAGCTAAGAAAAGCAAGAAAACTTTTCTTAAATGGGTAGACCTATGAGTCAGAAGAAAGGCTAATATTTTCCTCATATATGTTTGCTGATATCACAGTCTGTGTAAAATGCCATGTCCAAATTAGAAGCTATCTTATTAAGCACATTCTTTGGCTATCAGAGTACACTTTTATAGTTGTACCCAAGATGGGCAAGCAACATGATATTCCAGCATACAGCAGATGGCAAGTTTGAACATTGTTCCCATGATAAAATGGAAAAGGTCTCAGAAGAAAGTTATATTTCCCCAAATATTTCAGAAGATTCAGTTTTATTTTTTACTATTATTATTATTATTATTTGGTGCCAGAGATTGAACTCGGAGTCTTGTGCTTGCTAGGCAAGCACTCTAACCACTGAGCTAAATCCCCAGCCCAGAAGATCCAATTTTAACATTCAATCTACTCTCCCAATGACTACTTCATGCAATTTTCCAAGTTTAGAAAAGGAAGACTTTATGGGTGAGTAGAAGAGTGAAGGATGGGAATATACTCAGAGATGATGGGTTTTATGTTATATCAGGGTTACTATTAATCAATGAAGCAAAAAAATTGGTGCTATTGCCTTCAGTTTTCATTTCTTTGTGTAAATTTAGATTTCTACATATTTCTCTGTCCAAAAACATGCTTTAAGATTTCTTGTGCAAGCATTTGTCAATATTGAACTCATTTAGCTTTTGTGTGTCTGAAAATGTTCTTCTTTTAGGATGTAGAAATTTTGGTTTGCAGATTTTGTTTCTCTATCTTGTCCCATTTTTACTCCAATGCTCTATGATTTACATTGTTTTCTGTGAAAAGTCTGTAGTCTTTCTTATCTTCGCTTCTTGGTATATTTAGTGGATAAAAGAGTTTTTATTATTTGTTTTAAGCAATTAGATTATGATGTGCCTTGCAATTATTTTTTTCATGATGTTTTGGGTTTGTCAGCTTTTTGGATTTATTTATTGTTTTCATCACATTTGGAAAGATTTTGACCATTATTTCTTCGAATACTTTTTCTAACCCACTGTCTCACCTCTTATTC
>PVJO010023189.1:0-24167 GCA_004026905.1 Hystrix cristata | reverse complement strand
ACTTTGCAGAATTTCAACTTTACTCTTCCTGAAGACATTCATATTTTTTTTTCCTTAAATACTCTGCTGGCGAAATAAGCCCATTAGTGGATCAAATTTCACAGATGCCAGTTTGCTGTTCCACTTTTGCTGAAGGAAATTTCAAGGTAGCCAAACATTTAGGCTGTGGCATGGGTACTGCTGGCTTTTTTTTTTTTTTCCCATAGCTACTATGAGAGTCAGAACCAAAAAGTGGAGCTTTTTGAAATTTAAAAAATTTTGCTGGTGGCAAGAAAGAAATCACCTCTAAAGTTGGGGCTGAGTAAAGTTGGGGCTGAGGAGAGTTTGTTTGCTGAAAAGTCTAACATTAAAAAACCAAGTACTTCACATCAGGACAAAAGAAAGCTGCCTTCCTGGTATCCCAGGAGCCAGCATGTCTCCACCCCTCACAGGCTCAAAGGCACAAAAGTGAAAGACTTTGCTTTGAGAAGAGAGCCCCAGGGATCCTGGCTCATTCACAGAAAACTAGAAGAGAGTTTCTTGAAGTTCAGCCATCCAGCTATTCAAAGGGCGATATAACCATGATCCAAGGGGGCCTAGTTACTCCTCCAGCTGGTGGCTGCACTCAGAGTCATCCATAGTGTGCTGGCTTTTCAGGCCTGCAGAGTACATGAGTATGGGATTGTGGAAGCTTCCACCCAGATTTCAGAGGAAAGCCTAGGAGGCCAGGCTTTCCTGACAGGGCAATGCGTGAAGCTGTGAGAGTGAAGCCAAAAGTTCAGTGAAGACCCCAGGAAGTTCAAGAAGCAAGGAGCATGGAACATCTCCTGAAGAAAGCTACAAGCAGTGAAGAAAGCCATGAGGGTTGCAACCAGCAATGACATGGAGACAGACCACCCACATCCTTTCACCTCTTACCACAGTTTACTCAAGTGCCTGACACGGAAGCACAAGACTTAATGTTTGCCCTGTTGAGTTTCAGTCTCATTTGGTCCCATTCCTTTCTATCCCCTTATTTCTCCCTTTTGGAATGGGAATGTTTACCCTGTTCCATTGTATGTCAGTGATATGTAACTTTTTTTTTATTTTTTCAGAAAAACAATCTAAGAGTTTGTTTTGAGTCTCAGAGGAGACTTTGGACTTGGACTTTACAGTAATGGTGGAACTGTTGTGACTTTGGCAACTCTTAGAGGTGAACTAAATGCATTTTTCATAGAGATGGACGTGACTCTTTTGGGAGCCAGGAGGAGAAAGTTCAGTTTGAATCTAGAATGTCTCACAAAAGGTTTGTGTGTTTAGAGGTGGGACTTTTGGAAGATGATTGTATCATCAGGTTCTAAGAAATCATAGCTGATATCCTGCTAGGAGGTGGAGCCTGGTTGGAAGAGATCTAATCTCTTCCTTCACTCTCTGCTTCCTGGCTGCCATCACATGAGCAGCCTGCCTCACTATGCCCTTCTGTCATTTTGTTTTTGCCTTGGAGCCAGCAGGATAAGAACTGAAACCTCTAAAATTCATGAGCGCAAATAAATCTCTCCTCCTTTAAATGGTGGGTGTTGGGTATTTTGTTCCAGCTTTGAGAATGTGATTAACACAAAGGCTATTGTCATTAATAACAGATCTAGTCTCAGCTCACAAAACTCCTCTCACAGAGAGCAGAATGCCAAGTTCATTCTCAAAGTGGGCACTCACCCACAGGGGCGCCAAGGGCAAGCAGAGCTCCTTGCTGCACTCTGTATAGTTAAGAAGAGCTGAACAGTAATGTCAGCAGCCAGCTGCCTTCTGAGCCCCATAGAATGAGCACTTGGGGGGAGAAGTATCCCTCTTGTAGTTCCACTAAGAGGTCTCATCCATCACCCTACATATTTCCTCTCAATGAGGGTGGTCCAGTGTGTCTGTGTCACATGTTTTTTTTTCAAATGCTTGTGTTGAGATGGGCAGAGCAAATCAGGCTGAATGTACTTGACCTCAGACACAATCTTGAAAGGTGATGCCCTGTGCCAGAGGCACTGCAAGGTCCCCTGACACCCGTGGGGTCCTCTCGAAGAGAGGCTCTGCCAGGGGCTAAGAAAACTTTGCACTGTGTTTTGTGATGAAGCAGGAGTCTCTCTCTTTGTGGCTGTAAAAAGGGTGTTTTTCCTAACCACGTGGTGCAGATGAATTATTTTCAGAGTTGATCTATGGATGTGGAGAGCTGCATAGAAAAAACAAAAACAAAAACCCTTGCTTACCCTGAGAAACATTTTTCAACATGGTTTTAGAATTGGTTCCTTCCTTACTGGTGCCTATCTATAGTCAGCATAGTGAAGAAAACACTGTAGGACCCCAGCCATGGCCTCTATTCTACAGGGGCCCATGGGGAAATAAAAAAGGCAGCTATGGCAGGATGGAGTTGATATCAAAATTTCTCCAAGAACAGCATAATTATGTGCAAATATGTATAGACATATTTAAACTCTTTAAAAGAGTTGGGGCACTAAGTAGAAGCTGAGCTTTGGGATTCTTAAGTTTTGCACACTATCCCATTGCCACTGGAAAGGATTGGAGTGTTTGCGAAGTGGGATTCAGAGCCAAGCAGGACCATGATTTCCTGGAGCAAGTGGAGCAGTGAGCCTTTGTCTCCACTCTCAGAGACAGTAAGGAGAGCACCACTTACAGAGACACCATCTAATCATGGTCCATCATGCTGGCAAGTCTTTGTATTTTAATAGCCAGGGATATTCAGGTAGAATGTAATTTAAGAACATTTTCACAACAGATAATGGAATAGCTTAGAAAACTTCCTTGTAACATTAAGATGTAGTAGTTCTGTCTTCACCAAGAGGGACATATTCTAGGATCCCCCAGTAGATTCCTAAAGTGACAAATAGTATGAAATCTGTAGTATACAGTGTCTTTCCTGATACATACATACCTATGATAAAGTTTAATTTATAAATTTGGTACACTAAGATAGTAGTCTCCAAACTTTTTGACAATTTTTCCATGGACCAGGAGGATAGTTTTAGAATGATTCAAGTGCATTACATTTATTTTGCACTTTATTGCTATTATTATCACATTTGAATATGTAATGGGATACAACTCACTGTAATGCAGAATCAGAGGGAGCCTTGAGCTTGTTTTCCTGCTTGGTCCCTTCTGAGGGTAATGGGATACCAGAATTATGTTGTTTATGTCCAATCTACTCAATAATCATGTTTTGGGTTGCCATCACTGCACAAAACCTTGCTGTACAAAGATAGGAAGTTGGAAACGGAAGCAGGTTTTTCACGGCTTTTGTGGCAATCTCAGGGTATTCCCCCTTGGCTTTAATCCAGAATGTATGGATATTGGAAGTTATCTCAAACATACTTTTAAGACCACTGTCATTTGCAAACTCTGGCAGTTGATCCTGTTCTTGTACAGACAAAGTTGATTCACCTGGTTTATAAAAGCAGAAACATTCCTTTCCAGTTCGGGAGTCTTTTGTGTCTGGAAAGTAAAGCTCAAATTCTTTGGAAAGCTGATATAGGAGATCATGTACCAGCTGCAAGAAAGCAGCCTCTTTCAAAATCTGCTAATATTTGAAATGTGTCAAAAATCCTAATGTTCACTCATCACCCCATAATTCCAGTTTGACACTGAATGCAGCCACTTTAGCTGCCAACTTGAACACAGTTGTATTCTCCCCTGAGATGACAGATTCAGTTCATTGAACATGCTGAGTATGTCACACAAGCAAGGTTCATGACCCATTCTGTGTCGCTGAAATGTGCTGGCCGTGGTGACAATTATGTTTTTTTTTTTAATGATATCTTTGGAGAGTCTGTTATATCTCAAAACTCTAGCCGTGATCTACTTTAGAAAGCCATCTCACTTCTATGTAGAAGACACGTGTGTTGCGCTGCATTCATCTCCTCACAGAGCTGCACAGCAGACAGGGGTCAAGAGCAAATACTTTAATGTGGCTGATAATTTAAATTATACCCTGCAAAAATAAATTTCAGGTAACATTTTTCGGCTGGGCAGTTTTTCTCTGTGGATGACACAGTGCACAGACATACACTCAGATGTGACCTCTTTGTCCTGAGTAGTGAATCCAGAAAGCTGTCCATTCATGATCGTCACTCTTTCCAGGAATATAGCAACCTAAAACAACTAGTTCCATTTTCTTAATACATAATTATTCAAAGACTTGAACAGTTTGTTAGCTGTGGTGTTCGTTGACAATAAAAGTGCACATAACATATACTCCTATATATCCTCTTGAAAAATATATCACATGAAAGTAAGCATCGTTGCCCTGTTGGCAGCAGTAGTAAACTCAGCCTATAGTGCATATCACAGTTACTCATTAATCCTCTCTAATAATTGTGTCTCAATATCTTCTGCTATTTTGTCTTTATGTGGTGATAGCCTAAAAATGGACCACGTGCCACATTTTCATTTTCATTTTTGTTTTGCTTTTTGAGACAGGGTCTCACTATGTAGCCCAGGCTGACCTTGAACTCACTGTGTAGCCCAGGCTGGCCTTGAATTTGCATCAGTCTTCCTGCCTCGGCCTCCCAAGTGCTGGGATTACAGGCGTGAGCCACCACACCCAGCCATGTGCCTCCTCTCCTAAAACTGCAGCCCCTCCTAAAAGCTCATGACAAATATTTTCAGCAGTAGGCAGGACCAAGTCTTCACCAATAGTAAAGGGTTTCTTAGCTTTAACGATGCAGTTAGCCACTAAGAATGATGCTGTCATTGCAGACACATTCGATGAAGTGGTGGCCTTCAATAATTACTTCTGTTTTCATGTTTACTTGTTTTTCTTCTGGAAAAAAAACTCCAAAGGCTTGTTTTTCAATGCAGGGTGTTTGGTCTTTTCATGGCAAAGTGGCTTTGAAGGTTCTGTGGTTCGTTGGATAGCAGGTGGTCACATAATATACTAAGATGGCTTACAGAATGTGACTCACCTTTGCAGTGAACCCGTAATTTATATAGGACTCTTGGTATTTTTTAAAATGTAGCTTTCTCTTTTTTGGCAGTCTTAGAGTCTTCTACTCCTTTTCTAAGTTCTCTAGTGGTTGCTTTTTATTCATTTTGGCTAGGGTTGGCTGGTGGGCTACCAAAACTGTGACTGAGACAAGTGTGCAGTGTAGGAAAGAGGCACAGATTAAAGTGGTAAATAAGATGACAGATAGATTCAAATAAGTGTCAGATGCTGATTTAAAGCCTGCCACCAGATGTACCCATACCATTGAAGTGCACCAACTCACTTGCCACTGTAAACCCTGACACCAGATGTAGCTTAATTGTCAGCTAGCACTCACTGGTAAGGTTTTGATATGAGTCTGCAAGCAATTGATTTATTATGGTCTCTGCAATCAAACCTCTCTGCTAATGTTCATCTGCATTTGCCACTGCTTCCCAGTGCTAGTGTCACTGCCTCAGCTCCACCTCAGATCACCAGGCATTAGATTCACATAAGGCATATACAACCCAGATCTTTCACATGTGCAGTTCACAGTAGGATTCATGCTCCTGGGAGAATCCAGTGCCCTGGCTGATCTGGCGGGAGGTAGAATCAGGCAGTGGTGCAATCCATGGGAACAGCTGTACATACAGACAAAGTTTTGCTTGCTCCCTGCCCATCACCTCCAGTTGTATGCCCCCATTCCTAGCAGGCCATGAATCAATACTGGTCTGTGGCCCAATGCTTAGGAACCCCTAGACTAAGAGACTAACAACCACTGTAATAAAATGAATTATAATAAAACTTTAGTATCACTACTCTTGCACTTTGAGCCCACTATTCAGTAAAATAAAGGTACTCAAACACAGCACTGTGATCCATGCCAACTCATCTGATAACTGAGAAACCTATGGAGTGACTCATGGGCAGGTAGTATATACAGTATGAATACGCTGGTCCAAAGGCTGGCTCATATCCTGGCCAGGTCTGTGTGAGATTTCATCAAGCTACTCAGAATAGCACTCAATTTAAGCCTTATGAATCATTTATTTCTAGCATTTTCCATTTAATAATTTTGGAGAACAGTTGATCTCAGATAACTAAAACTAGAAAACATGAAACCGTGAATAAAGGACTATTCTGCTTTTTCTAATAGCGTATATTCTCTCATCTCCATTTGTAAATTAAAGAGGCAGTGAAGACCTTCCAAAATTTAGGCACCTGGACATCACCTAAAAGTGAATAATGAAACTGACAGCCATTATGAGCACCCTGAGAAGACCATGAAGCCAGACTTGGTTTATCCAGTCATTACACAACTGAGCAAGGGCAAAATTTAATGTTCTTTATCAGCTGACCTTAGATTATTTTAAGGCTATGTGAGGCTTCGTTCTTTGTCTTTCTGAAGTATGAAACAAAAAGGGGGAATTTAATATTTTAAATATTAAGTCACAGAGTAAGATATTATGTCTGTGGGCTCTGGATTTCAGTGCTGAATCTCAGCTTGTTAGAGTTTCCACTATATTCCTTTTAATGGCAATAAAAAATTAAATCAAGAGAAATTTATACCCTCCCAGTCAAAAGACGATAGTGTTAGGCCAGTAAAGAATTGATCTGTTTAGGTGTAATCAATGAAAATGACCAATTTTCAAGAACTGGGTGGAGCAGGCACACATTGATTCTGACCTCAGCATCCCTCAATGGATGGATAGATGACAGCTCCCAGCTCTAATTTCAGCCACTGCGTGGAAGAGAAACTACTTAAGCAGATCTGGACCTGACAGCCAGGCAGTTCAAGAAGGTACCAAGAATCACATATTCTTTTCAAGTGCCAAAAGAGCTGAATTTCTTGGAAGCCACAGTTGGCTTTCACTTCAGTAAGTCTCTCTTGAGCCCTTGAAATCAAGCCCAATTCATAGGTCAAAAGATGTTTGCAAGTGAGAGAGTATCTGTAAGAACCAGAGGTAGAATGTGTGCTCTTCAGATATGTTACTATCTTCTGGGCTTGCAGATTTCTCCTAAATAACTTTGTCCTGACCTGCTCAGTGCAGATGTTGAGGTGAGAAACAATGTGTGCCTGCCCCACCCACTGTTTGAAAATGGGCCATGTCCATGGAGTGCATCTCAATAGATCAAGTCTGATTTCCAGCTGTCCGTCTACAATAAGGTTTTGGAGCCTACATAGCTTCACTCTATTGAACAAGCCCAGAATATTCTTCTGGCTTATTTCTTAAAGTTTCAGTCTGCTCTTCCAGGGGTTTTACTGTGACTATAATGTGTTGGGTCACACAGAGCGAGTGTCAGGGAAGGGTGTGGAAGCACAAAGATATGTTACAGACCTAGTAATTTCTAATCATCTTTTCCTGGTATGTTCCTCATGGCAGAAATGCTTCCAATACACCTAAGGGTGCGGTAAGATTTAGGCACATGGCTTTGCTTCCAAGTGAGGTAAAATTTTTCACTGTCTCCCCTCACAGCCCGGCCCCACTGCAGGTGGCTCCTTAATGACATGTGGATTCAGTTTTCCTGAAATCTCCTGAGACTGGATTAGACTCTGCTACATGCTGTGCTGTCCACATGCTGAGCATGTTTCAAAAATACTAAAATATTGATAATAAACAGCTCCTTAGAATCAAGGAGTGGTAGGTTTTGAGGCAGACAGATTTTGAGTGGGAGACTTTGAGGTAGGTTAGTGGACATTTAGCCTGGAGCAGAGCTAAGGCAGATGCAGGCAAACAGTAACCTGGGCCGTCTGAGAGATCCCTTGCCAGATGTCCTCCCTCCAAGATGAGTTAATGTATGCTTCCCAGTTTCCTAAGAAGAATTTATAAGCATCAATACAAGTCTTAACTCTTCCTTTTGTTTTCCTTTCAAAAAGCTTGTCACAAATGCCAACCAGTTCTGTAAAGGATGAGACCAATGACAACATCACCATATTTACCAGGATCCTGGATGGGCTCCTGGATGGCTATGACAACAGGCTGCGGCCGGGGCTGGGAGGTAAGTGTGTCTCCCTGGCTGAGAAAGCGAGGGCCCAGGGAAAGCTGTGCCTCACTCTGAAGCTTGCAGTTGCTACGATTCAAACATCCCCGAATGAGCTACGCTGCCAGGACTCGGAGTTGCCGGCTGCTCCATCCTTGCCAAGAATTCTGCATCTTTTTTTTTTTTTTTTTTTTTTTTTTTTTTTGTGGTGCAGGGGATCGAACTCAGGCCCTTGTCCTTGCAAGGCAAGCACTCTAATCACTGAGCTAAATCCCCAGCCCCTCTGCATCTTTTGTAAACGTTTTTCCATTGCAAAAAGCTGGGCAGAAGTGGTCTCTCTAAAGTGTCCCTGCAAACTCCTTTCTTCCCAGGTAATCTTAACATCCACCCTGGTTTGTTTACAAAGGAACTGGTTCTTAGGCAGGATTAAAGCTGCAAGTATTCTATGTTAGGAAATATGAAATTAACCTTATACCGTTGTGTGTGTGCCATCCTTTTTTAGAAGCCTACTGTGTAATGTAATTGTACTTTGCAATTATACCAGTTATGTTTAGTTTTTTGCTATGACCATAGCTATAGTATTTACCGTAGTCAACCTTCATCTGCAGGGATTGTGTTTGAAACCTGCATGGTACCAAACTCTATCTTTACTGTTTTGTCTTATACATACACAACTATGATAAACCCTAATTTATAAATTAGGCAGAGTAAGAAATTAACAATAACTAACAATAAGATAAAAAATTATAACAATATAAGTAAGTCCCCCACTTATGAGTGAGTTTCGTTTTGGGAGAACTTCCGTTAAATCGAATTTGTTCCTAAGTCCGACCAAGTGAGTCTTACACACCTTTGACACAATTACACAATGCGAAGCATAAAAAGCCAAACACAGGCACATAAATATTGTAAATGAACTATTTTTACTTTTAAGCCCCGTAAGCTCGCAGCAGCACAACTGTGGTCCGACAGACATGTGAGCTACTTTCGCAATCTGTTTGAATTTGTGAATGTCCGTAATGCAAGGTCGGTTCATTCATGAGAAAGTTCTCAACTTGAATGTTTGTAAATTAGGGACTTACGGTACTATAATACAAGTTTGAACTATTTATTCTTAGAAATTTCTGTGTAATATTTTGCTCACAGTGAGTAACTAAAAAAGAAGAAGGTGAAAGTGCAGATAAGGAAAGACTACTATACTTTATGGAAGTTGATAGAAAATAAACCGAGAGTAGATGGTGCTTTCAGAGCACAGCAGGCAGACACAACTTAATTTAGTGCTGAGAACTGTGTGCAGCTCCCAGGTGTGGTTTAGATGTGGTGCAGTTGAACTTGCTTCACAAACAGAGGTAGAGAGCCTCTGGCAAATCTGTCCCTAGAGGTTTAGTTCCTTTCTTATTTGCATTTTTAACGAAAAGATTCTTTTAAAGCACAAACTGCCATTCTCTGCCTTTCAGCAAGAAAAGTCCATGTGGGCTCCTCGGCACCATCTCCTCTGCCCTCCAAATATTCCTAAGCATCTCAGATGTGCACTCAGATGGATCCAGGCGTGGGGAGGTCTGTTGAGGCGCCCCCAGAGTTCTTGCAGGGTCCTCTCACATGAGCAGCCTGCATTACAGCTGTGCAGGGTGGTGTCTGAGATACTACCAAGAGCCTAATGGGCACCCTCATCTCATCTCGGCGCAGTGTGTCCCAGTGGGGAGACAGCAAACCACACCAAATCAAACACACAGCTGTGCGTGTACAAGTACAGTCCATGCAAGTAGATGATGTCCACTCAGGGAGGCCCTGGGAGCGTGAGGCTAGGGGAGTGCCAAGCCCGGGATGGCACCAACAGGTGGTCTGGGGTCATTCTGTGCGGGCTGTCCTGTATTCTGAATATGATCCCTACATGAGAACTCGGGAGTTCCAATCCCTCTGTGGTGCCCAGAAACACAAAAACTTCCCTCACCTGCGATATTTTCAGCCACTTTGATCTTTTATATATTTCCAGTAATTTGAATTGAGATAGCAGTCTCCTGTGGTAGGAATTTCTAACAATTTAAACTGCCATGAAGGAGGAGGGGGGATCTTCCTTCCCCAGCAGTCCTTGTCTTAGAGCACACGGAGGACACATTTTCATGAGTCCTTTGCCGAGGACACACAGTAGCTCCAGGGTTTTTGTTTTGTTTTTTGGCAGTGTGGGGGATTGGACCCAGGGCCTTATACATGCTAGGCAAACCCCCGATCACTGAGCCACATCCCCAGCCCTGTAACTCCAGTTTTATTGGAGACCTTCCCAACTCAGCCTCTCTCATCCTGAATTGTCCAACTCTTTTCTCAGCCAGTATTTGTGGGGAGGGCAAGGTTAAACATGACGGGCTGGCTTATTGTCCCAGATTTACAGGGAAGGAAACTGGAGCTCGGGTGTTCTTCCCAAGGCCAGGACTGACTCAGCCTAGGTCTCCACAGTGGCACAGGGGGGCCTAGCCACTTTCCTACCTGACAGTATTTTATATAGGTTATAGTTGGAGCAACTTGGTTCCACTGGGTATTGGGTCAAGTCCTGCAAACTTACCAAGCCCATCCCAATGTCTGGGCTGCTGGCAGCCTAAGCACAGAAACACTGCACAACGTGGATGCATGGGTGACCAGCGCACGGAGCAACCAGTGTCTGTGTTTCAGAGCGGATCACTCAGGTGCGGACGGACATCTATGTCACCAGCTTCGGCCCAGTGTCCGACACGGAGATGGTAGGTGCCTAGCAGCCCTCGGGGACCACTCCCTGTGAATTCACAGAGTGGCCGCAGACTCTCCTACTCAGGCCTTGCCTCCTTGTGCATTAGGAATACACCATCGACGTGTTCTTCCGACAGAGCTGGAAGGACGAGAGGCTGCGGTTCAAAGGACCCATGCAGCGCCTCCCCCTCAACAACCTGCTTGCTAGCAAGATCTGGACCCCGGACACCTTCTTCCACAACGGGAAGAAGTCCATCGCGCACAACATGACTACGCCCAACAAGCTGCTGCGGCTCGAGGATGATGGTACTTTGCTCTACACCATGCGGTGAGCCATCGCAGGGCGGGTGCGGTGGGGGGATGGGCCCTGCAGGGCAGACGGGAACCGCCCAGCCCTAAGGGCCTGGGAACCCGCAGGTTTGAGGGTGGGTTTGGGAACTGTGTGCGTGTGTGTGTGCGTGTGTGTGTGTGCGTGTGTGTGTGTATGTTTGTACCCCGTAACCTTTGCACACTGTTGCTCATGTAGACTCTTTCCTTGGGCTGCTATAGAAGCAGAAGTGTTAGTCATCTGCACTTTTTTAAAAATTCAAATTCAACAGCATTTTTGGAATTAGTGACCCAGATCATGTAAGATAGAGAAAACTTACTTATAGAAATTTTATCAAGAAAATTAAAAAGGGGGTTGGAGCACAAGGCCCTGAGTTCGATCCCCAGCACCCAAAAGAAAAAAGAAAAAAAAGAAAATTAAAAAGAACACCTTTGTTGCAGTTGCACAATTCTTTTCAAGCTTTAAAAGCTCATTTTCGTATGTTTTGAGGACATCTGAATGCTGCAATTCAATTTTAATATTTCTAATTTAAAATAATCATTAGTCATTTTTTCTCTGAATTATTCAATGTCCTTCAGTAAATCGATAAATTAACCAAGGAGAAAGGCTCCTTTATAGCTTTTCAAAGTTTCCATAGTGGTCTTAAGTAGGCTTCAGAAAATATTTTCAGGATTATTAAAAACCCACTAAAGTCGAGTACAAAAAACACCTCATGCATTTATGTAGATATTCGTGAAATTTCTCTTGCTACAGTTTTTCACAGTAAATTTTATATTTCAAAGAAGAAACCACGATGGAAATGATATCAATGCTTTCATATTGGGAGGCTGTGCTTTCTAACATACGTCCTCAAGGACACTTTGATGTATGGTGTCCCAGACTTGACTTTCCTCATGACAACCCGGGCAGGAGCCAGGATGAGTGAACCTGTCCCACACTTGGCATTGCACTTGGCTCCTCATGGCCTGATTCTCTATGTTGAACCTCAGTGGGTTTTCCCCATGGACTGACACGTAGATGTGGGCCTCAGCGTCTGTGGGCCATGCCCTCTCCAGGCTGACAAACAAGGCGGAAAGCTGGGAGATAGTGCTAGAGTTGAGAATACCATCTTGGTCGTTGTCCTGGAAAGAGAAGGGTATGGAGAGAAACCCCTCTCTCAGCCCTGTGAGCAGGTGTGAGACAGAGGCTGAGGTCCTGAAGTGTCCTAGGGGGCCGCATGGGGTTGGGATCGATGACCGGATGCAGTTATTGTGAGACTGAATATGTTTGGTTCATAGGATAAACTACTCCTAGTTCCCCTCGGATCATAGGCCTGATCATCTTCACCAAGAGACCATAGTTAGGCCCAAAGCCTAAAAGATGTAACATGAAGTGTGTGGTTTTATGTCTAGAAGGTAGAGGAACACTGGCCTCTAGTGCATCACTGCTGCTGTGGGGTGCGGATCATGGTTTAGAGTGTGGACAAGCTGGGAGCTGCGGGTAGAGCTCGGAGATAGAGTGCTTCCCTATCTTGCTTGAGGCTCAGGGTTCAAGCGCTAGGATTACAAAACAAGAAACAGAAACAAACTAGAAAGGGAAGAGGTAGGAGAGAGGCCTCTGCCAAATACCATGTACCGGTCACAGACATAAACTTCTTCAGTCCTCCCCAAGCCCTGCTAGGCCGGTGACATCGTGACCACAAATACCCAGAGAGAGAAGGCTCAGAGGCATTTCATAGGTAGCCCAGAGTCCCACAGATAGCAAAGGAGCAGCAAGCATTCGAGCTCAGGTCCAAGTATGGTGCTTGCTGAATCCATCACACCTGGAAATTGGAACAATTGTGTGCTGTAGCCACAGGCTAGCCTGTCTAGCGCCCTCTCTCGAAGTGTCATGCCCAGAAGAAAGCTGGTGAAAGGTGAGAACAAGAGCAACTCGTTGGCACTAATGGGTGGTTGTTTGTGCAGAAGAAGTTGCTAATGAGCTGCAAAGTTGATAATGAATTTTCTTCTTCAGTTATATACAACATTTGGAGAGTGAAAATAGTTGCTCTTCAAAATGTTATGAATTTTAATGTGCTAGATTTACAGCTATAAGGCAGTAGCATTTTATTGATTTAGTAGAGATGGTGAAATGGTAATACAATTTACTGGTGAAAATACAATCACATGGTGAGTGGTGTGCTGGTGCCACAACCCATCACTGGGCATTTTGATGGCATAGCTTTTCTGTGCACTACTGGGTAACTCCTGTCAAGCCTGGTGCTAATTTAGGTCTTAAGTGTCCCCAAAGGCTCATGTGTTGAAGGCATATTCCCCACGGTGGTGCCCTGGGACCTAGTGGGAAGTCTAGCTCACCCATGGTGTGCCTTGAAGAAGGCTGTGGACCCCAGTCTGCCTTTTGATCTCCTTTGCTCCTTGGCCATGCGGTAAGCTGTCTGACTCCATCACACACTTCAGCCATGATGTCTGGCTCCTCACACAGCCAAAATAATGGCACCAGCTGCCCATGGACTTGAAACCTCGAAAACTATGACCTTGAAAATCCTTTTCTCCCTAAGTTTTTTATGTCAAGTATTTGTTACAGTAACAGAAAATTAACACCTTATAAACGAGTGTTGATCAGTATTTCTCAGGTGTTGCCTATCTTAAGGAAGTCTGTAGGAAAAACGAGCTATCTTCAGGTACAAAGATGTCTGTTATGACATTGTATATCTGATGCCAAACATTGGAAGAAATATTTAAAAATTGGTAATGTTTTAAAATGAACTTGTGGCTGGGGATTTAGCTCAGTGGTTAGAGTGCTTGCCTTGCAAGCACAAGGCCCAGAGTTCAATCCCTAGCACCAAAAATAAATAAATTAATTAAATTAAATTAAATAAGTTTGTGTTTTTTTTTAAGGTCTGTATCTTATTCAAAAGGTGAGACATGAAGGTTTAGAACTAGAGTTCATGTGATACCCTTTTAACTTTTGACAAACATCTAGAAATGTTTGAAAATACTACGGTATTACTGTTTTTTAAAAAGTAACTTCAAAAATGATCTTAAGAAGTAAAAACAAAAGTAACTCCAAAGCAGTGATTGTATTGAGTAGAATTTTTAATGTAAAATCCACGCCCCCACCGAGTCCCAGAAGTCCTCTGAATTAGTACTGAAAAATGCACACATTGAGCCGATGGACTTCTTTTCAGGGCAGTGGGCAGTTGATGCCATTTGCCCTCCAGGTATCTGGCAAACAGCCTTTGGCATTTCCTGGACCCCATCAACAATACTGGTTTTCAAGAACTTCCTGCTACCAACTTCATCCTTAATAAGATTTGAAAATAAAATTTAGGACTGCTCAGGATGAACCTGAAGAGAACCTCAAACATTTCCCACTGGGTCCTCAGAGAGGTGACACTTGGCCCTGGGGTGTGGCTCAGTGCATGTGCACAGGGCCTTCAGATATTCCTAAACCGGAAGTAAGGTTACATCTCTGCACACCCATTGTGAGTTGAAAATGCCATTTCACGCACGTGACCCTCTGAACACCTCAGCTCAGCGACACAGGGACTGTGGCATCTGTTAGTTCCCTCATGGTCATGTGGCTGCCCGGGAGCTGGGGCCGCTGCTGCTGCTGCTTAGTCTTGCAAGAGAGGATCAGACTGCATTTTGATGCCCTGGGAAAGGGCTAAATCTAAAATTTCAGGAGCCGTTTCTACAGAATACCTATCACAGTAAAGTCAAAACATTGTAAATCAAGCTATCAGAATTCAGGAACATCTGTACTGATCACTTTTTTCTAGCAGAGTCTTTGAGGAAACAGAGTGATTGTTTTACAGAGACAGACCCACACGTGTGCTTCAAATGTCAGGCAGGGTGTTCTGGCCTCTTGTACAGGAGCTTCGACACAGTGACTTCTCCCCGGTCAGGCTTCCTTTCTAGGGGTGCAAAGGAAGAGATGCCGAACACACAGATGGGTTTAAGTCACCAATTTCTTCACTGAAGTAGAACACACGGACATGGAGTAAATTAACAGCAGATCCTGGATGGATGGATGACTGCTATCTTGGTCAACATTTATAACTGCTTTTGTTCTGAGTACAGCTTTTGAAAAACCTTGTGTAGCAGTTGGTCCCAATCTGCACCCCCCCCCACAAGCTCCTGCAGGGCGTGGTGGCCACGATTCTCAGAGAGCAGTCTTGTGAGATATTGGCCTTTATGAGCAAGTGAGCTGGGAGACACTGGCTGCCTTTCATCTCTCTGTCTCCCACGCTTCAAGGGGAACACGGTGAGCACCGCCATAGGGAATATTTCTAGACTTCAGGCCCCTGGCAGGAGAGTAAATCCCTTCTTAGTCTGAAGGTGCGTTAGCTTTTCTGTCATTGGGATACAGCACCTAACGCCCACGAGTCAAAGGAGGCTGAGTTTGGCACATGATTTCAGAAGATTTAGTCAACAGCCTGCTGGCTCCAAGGCAGGTGCGTCATGGTGGAAGGGTGTGGTGGAGCAAGGCTGCTCACTTCACGGCAGCAGGGAAGCAAGGCAGGAAAACAATGTCAGAGAAGGAGGGCCCGGGAACCAGATGTAGACCCCAAGGTCACACCTCTGTGACCCACCCAGACACACCCAGAAGTGAGCATTACTAATCCCCTAGGGCTCCCAAGCCAATGAGGTCGACAGTTGCGTTTAACTGTCCCAGAAGGGCAGGAAACCACAACTAGCAGGCAAAGACTTACTAGAGGGTGGGCTCAGCCAGAGCCACCCATTTCTCCTATCTCAGGGAACCTGGTGGCTCTTCCACCTTCCATCCCTTTGCCCATGTCTATATAATAGAAAGAGCTGGGAATTCCTCTCAGAGTGTCACTGTATCGGTCAGCGCTCACTAGAGGAACAGATGTCATATAAGACATATAAGTCTGTATAGATTGACAAAGTCGGCTTACATTGGCTGCCTGTGGACTCAGGTGTGATAGAGTGCAAAAGGGCTGTCTGTGCACTGGAGATCTGAAGGAACCAGTCAAAAATCAAAGACCTTGAGCTCACTGTAGAGCCCTGCTTGAGTCTGAAGCAGAAGGTCAAAGGGTTTGCGAGGTAAGGCCAAGTGAAGAGCCTGCGCCCGAAGCCAGGAAACAGATGTCTAAGGCAACGGCAAAGATTATAGCTCCTCTGAAGAGATAGAATCTTTGTGGCCCTTTTATTACATTTAGACTAGAAGCCTATTGGTTGGTGCCGCTCACACCCAGGGTGGGTCACAGAAGTAAATCCATTAGCCCAGAACTATGCTGATCCAATCAGCTGGGCATTTCTTGCTCAAGTTGACACAATAGTGAACTATCATGGTTGCCAATTTCTCCATTGTAGTAGAACATACAGCACAGAATAAAGGAATAGCAGACGACGTGGAACCTGGAACATCTCTCTGCCTTTTCTCCTTTGCACAGTGCGCTGTCCCCTGTACTGATTCACTCTGAGGAGGGCAGATCTTATGACTGTGTACACACCTTTTAGAGTCTTGGAAAAGTATTGCTTTGAATTGAGGAAAGATGTTGTGAAAAGATGGACTTTGGGGTTAGGTTGACTTAAATGGAAGTCCTTAGTGTTGGTTAGTAGTTAGGAGTCCTTGATCACTTAATCTCTTACGACCACTTTTTGTCGTTATTGTCGTTTTGTTTTGTTTTTCTTTTTTTTTTTTTTTTTTAATGCAGTAGGGCTGTAGTTTCTAAGACTCCCATTTGGAGAACTGTTACTAAGTACACATTTCCAGAATGGCCACCGGAGGGCAGAAAAGTCATATTTTTGCTTAGCGATTGGCTCTAGTCCTTAAATGAAAGTATCATATTTACTTGAAGGAATTTTTATAGGTCATTCTTATTTGATTTATGGATAGATTTAAAGGAAATGATACATATATACACAGCAGTTTTAACTAGACCCTGAGTGTGTGTATACAGATATTAGCATATCTAGCCATACTTATACTCACCAGTGTCTAATTAAAAACTACTTTCATAGACCAACAGACCTACTCTTTGAATTTTTAAATTAACACTTATTCTCCAGTGACAACAAACAAGATGTACTTAAAAATTGAAAATATGGAAAATCATAAAGCGTGATATCAAGAAAAAGAGACTATTAATCTCTTGGTAGGTATCATGTGTATGTGTTTCTGTGTGTACACACAAATAAGCACATATATGTATTTTTAATATGTATTTCTGTGCAAATACACACAGGCACCTACATTTTAAGTGGTCTCATTCTCTGAACATTTGTTTGAAGGTAGCTTTATAATTTAAAACACACAGAAAACATTTTCTGTATCATAAAGGCTATTCTGGAACTTCTTATGTATCACATTGCATCATGTGGCTATTCTGTCCAGAATGTCTATAACAAAAATTCGTGATATATCCATTTTTCCTGTGTGATAAATAACATTGTGATGCAAGCACATAAGTATTTGCTTTGGACAAATTCCAAGATTTGGACAAAAGGCAGATCTTTTGGTACAAATTTTCAGCTAGTTCTCTGGGAAAACTGTACCAGTTCTGGTCCCGCCTGTGGCAGGTGTAGAGAATATTATGCTCCTTCTCCCCGATGCCTTATACATGAACATGAACTATCAGCGCACTTTCTTCAGTGAGCTTCAATTAGCCACCTGTCTGTGGTAACGACATGCATAACAGTAACTCACCTCATGTATCTAGCACTTCAACTTTGTCCTCTCCATGGGGACACGACGTTCCCAGGTCCCCTTGTTATAGATTAGAGTAAGAGACTCAGGGCCGTCTGGCACACCATCGGCCTCACCCCCATGTCATGCACCACTCTCTCTCATCTCCTCCCCGGGCCACCCCGACTTACCTCATAGGATCCCTCTAAGTCATTTTATTTTCATTATCTTCACATTTGATGACTTTTTTCAGTCCTCTATTGAAACCCTTTAGAAAAATTTTGGCTACTGTTGATTCCTTCATCTCCAGAATTTCTCTTTGGCTCTTTCTCAAACTTTTATGTATTTATTTTCTGTATTTGTTGAGACATTTTCCCCTAGATTTCTTTGATTTCTGTGTTAACTGAATGTGTCCTAATATCTCTGTGTTTCTAGGGACACTTTCTGCTACTTTATGTCTCATGCTGAACATGCCCTTCTTAATTTTTTAATTTAAAATAGGTATTTTGATTATTACAATGGGAACCTCTGGAAATTCCATCCTCCATAGTACTAGTTGTGGGTGTTGTATACTTAGTTTTTAAAGCTAATTTTGTAAATTCTGAGTGGTCCATCATGTGGGCCACTATTTCTTTAGCTTAGTGGTCAGCCAGTTATGTGACAGATTTTTAAATGCTTTAAGCCAAAATCCAAACCACTCCCCCCAAAGAAAACCCTAACAGAAAAAAAACTGTCTTTGTGTTTGCAGACAGTCTGCATGTGTTGAACGCCCTTTCATTGCTCACCCAGGCAGTGTGCAGCTTTGTCATGCACTTCACTTCCTGCTTGTGTGGAGTCTGCCACTCTCCAGAGACTGAGAACTTGGACTTTCTTAGATCTTTTCTTGTTATGTGTCCAGTCTTTCAAAATTCCCTGGAATCCATGGAGGCATTATAGTCCTCATCGCCCCACAGATCTCTCTCTCCAATCTCTTTTTTCCTAGCTTTTCGTCCTCTCTATGGCTTGCCCTAGCTCTTATCACATGTTCTGCCTGCCTATGACAATACATTTGCCTTTAACCATTTTAATCAAATGCAGCCTGGGAAACCACCTCAGCTTGGGAAAATTTTGATGCAGGTAAAACATAGACAATTGAACTAATCCTCAGGCCCCAGATAGACCATCATAAGTAATGAACATTCCATGAGAATACGGTCCATGTTTGTCCCATTACCATCACCTGTACCAGGAGTGGGGTTGTCATTGCTGAGGCTTGTGGTAGGGCTGGAGAGCAAGTGATGGTGACAGGGCAAGTTGAACTGCCATGCGTCATTCTTACTGAAATTCAGAGGCATTTTTCTTTAACCACCCCACTAGTTTTTGTAAGATTTTTCATAGATTCAGGAATTCCAGAAGACATTGATAAGGATCGTTTTTGCCAGCTTGTCTATTATTTTCACAGATGGGCGGACTTTTGGAGTTCCCTAGTCTACCAATTTTGTGGCTATCACCTTTACTTCTTCCCTAGACATTTTAAGGCATTATTGTGTGTCACATTTTTTTAAACTAAATATCTTATACTGGTGTTTCAATACTTAATACTGTGAGATAGACTTCATAGTCTCTTTAACGAGCTGGGTCTGTTTGTTTCTACTAAGTTTTCCATTCGTCTTGTTCTGCACTACGCTATTGGTTGCCTTGCACTTTATGCTTAAAGAAATGCTTAAGATTCTTAGAGTTAAACTTTGAATTTCATTTTAAGAAAGAAATTCCTTTGCATCCATATACCATTCTCTTTCGCAGCAACTTTTTATTGTTCAGGCTTGCGTTCATTTTTCCACATTTAACCTCTTTATGTTTATTTATTGCTGGCTGTATGAATACACATAAAAAAATAAAACAAAATATTTCTGCTGCTCCATCCATCATGGCAGTGTCTTCTTGAAAAATGTGAGTGTTAAAGAAAAAGTAAAAGTTATATTAATCAAAATAGATCAGTAAAGTTTATGCTCTTTTGAATAAGAACTATGGTAGCTTTTAAAAGCTATCAAATTTACATGGTTTCCCCAACATAAATAAGAACTGCTGACATCTTTCCAACAGCTGAAGGAAAATGAAGATACCAATAAATAGTGAAAACTTTTAGCCCCTTGTAATTCCGGTGGGTGTGTTCATGTATATCCTCATTATAGTCAAGCATACAAATGAATCAGTGTGTGTGTGTGTGTGTGTGTGTGTGTGTGTGTGTGTATGTGAACTCATGAAATCTGAAACTCAATCTTGAAGTAAGTTTTAGAACTCAGAATGATTTCTAAAAAGAAGATAGTTATGTTATCGCAATAATGGATTTTTAAGTGTAGCATTCTACAATTTTATAAACTAAAACGTAAATCATTGCAATGTAATTGTATTGGAAAGACTTTAAAATTTCAGATTATACCTCGTTTTATGTTATTTTTAGAAGATTGCCTTACGTTGAGTTTAAGCTCTACCATGTTTAAAATAGGTCAGTGTACATTTTATTCTTCTAGCTCTCTGTTGCTTGTTCCCGGTAATCCCTCTGCAGAGATCTTGCTGGTCTTAGTGTCTCATCTTTTCTTTATCACAGACAAAACTCCTGCTATGGATTTGGCTGGGCCCAGGGTTAATTTGAAGGTAAAGAGACAGGCCTGCAGTTCTGATCTGAATCAAACACAGTTGCAGCAGATCCAGAGCAACCACAGAACGCAACCAGTGTGCACCACAGTCAGCAAGAGACAGGACCCACTCAGTGCAGCAGGGGCACTGGGCTCCAACATACTCTGTTCCTGACTTAGCAATGTACATATTCAACAAAGCTAGCTTTCTATATAGTTAGTTGAGCTTTAGAATTTTTTTTTCAAAATATTGCAACTGTAGTTAGTTTCCCAGGAAAATTTGCTATGCCTAACTGACAGGTACACAAATAACACACATGTCATGTCATGTTAGTGATTGCCTATGAGGAAACATAGGCACGCAGGCATTCCTGACATTAATGAGTAAGCCTGGCTGTTTTGTTTTTGTTTTCCCTGAGTGTAGGAGTACAGAGGAGACAGTTCCACTAACTCAAATTTTGGCATTAGGAAGGACTCAGGAGAGTTTTCCAGAGGAGGAGCAGAGCTAAGTGTATTCCTAGCCACTAGTGATTTACTTTTTATGCAACACACACACACATACACACACACACACACACACTTACATTTTATCATAAAAGGCAGGAAGAAAACTGTTCATAACTTCAATGCTTTGCTTGCAAATCACCTCACCTATGTCTCAAATTTTATCACTGTATTATTTTCCTATTGCTGTAACAAATTATCATCAAAAGCCTGCTGGTGTGAAACAACACAAAGTCATTCACTTGTGTTGACACAAGTGAATTCTGGAAGCCATGAACCCAAAATTTGGGCCATGAACCCAAAATTAGTATTACTGGGGCAAAACCCCAATGCTGGTAGCACCATACCTCCTTGGGGGGATCTAGGGAAGGCTGCGGTCTGTGGCTAGCTGTATGTCTAGGCTCTTTGGCCCGGCACTCCTGCCGACAGCTTCAAGCCAGCAGCAAGCAGCCTGCCTCTCTCTGTTCTCATCACTGCTCCTTCTCTCTTCTTTTATCTCGTTTCCCCTCTTTCTCATCAGGAACTTTGTGACTGTGTTTCGGGGGAATCGAAGTGGCCTCCCCTTCTCAAGACCCTTATTCACAACTACAAAGATCCTTTTCCAAGGGTAACCTGTAGCAATCACCAGGGTTAGGACCTTATATTTTTGAGGCCCACTACTTAGCCTCTGCAGTCTTTACAGGTTCTATATTCCACATAACTGGAGACACAATTCAGTGTACCTTCTGTCACTGATAAAGATCTCTTCTACAGTTCCCAGTGATTTGCTGTGCATTTCCTTGACTCACCAGCAGGACCTTTGGTGTCGATATTGCTACTGCGGTGCGTTCCTGGACATTTCACTCTTCTCTAAGACAGTGTAGGCTTTCTTCTCCCTACTCCTCACTTTCTTGAGAGCCCTCACCCCAGAGTCATTAACATCCATATTTCTGCTAACGATGTGTTCAGGGCAACCGATGCCTTTTACATTGTATGTCTCAGAACTGTTCCAGCCACTGTCCGCTGCCAAATTCAAAGCCATTTCCACATTTTCAGGAGTTTGCTACAATAGCTCCTCTCTTCAAGGGACAAAAAGCCTGTACTTTTGCTGGTGGGAAGAGGCGGCTCAATGTGGGTGTGGCCCAGAAAGGTGCATACGTGTATATTCTCCCTCCTCCCTTAAACCTGCTCTGCTTCCTGCTCGCCCTGCTGTGAGCTCTTTCGCTCTGCAATGCCCTCTGCCTTACTGCCCTGCCTTGGAGCCAGCCAAGTATGGACTGGAACCTCTACAAACTGAAACAAAATAAATCGATCCTTACAATTCTGAATGTCAGGAATTGTGTCTCAGTATTAAGAAAAGTAACTAAGACATTTATAAAGCTGGTTTGGTTTTGTTTTTGTTTTTTCTGTCCGCCACCATCACACTTTCTATGGCGCTGATGCAGTGTTTGCATGTTAATGAGAAAGTCTCAAATCTGGAGAGAACGTTGGCTAGAAACATTTCATTAATTACCTACTATCATTGAACTGGTCTTGACCAAAGTTATTTAACTCTTCTCTTATACGTACCATATTTTTAGACTATGAAAATAATTGTGTTCATCTTTGTCTTTCAAATAGAATACTTGACCAGACAACTTGTTGTAGTTTTACAAAGATGACACAATAAATGACAAGGCTACTGTAGAATTTGGCTGTTTTAGCCCTGTCAGAGTGTCTGCGCCTGTGCGCCGCTGCTTTTGGTCAAGCAGAGTCCTCTAGTGGGTTCAGGATTCTAAAACGTAATTAGGATGATTCAAACCCACGTTACAGCATTGATCTCACCATATTCTTTACCCTAAAGTTAAGAAATGTTCAGGAATGAGACATTATGCCCCCATAAGTCAATGCTTGAATTGTCTTTACAGAAATTAAAAGTAAAACATAAATTGGAACTCCAGAAAAATATCCCTGAATCTACCAGTAAATCAGTGAAGTGTTGCAAGAGGCAAGCTCTCTAACCTTTTGGGCTTCATTTCCTTTATCTAAAAAGTGAAGGTGTTTAGTGGGTGACCTGACCGGCTCTTTGAGCTATGACAGTCCACCATTCCTAAAGGGCTTTGATCTCAACTCTGTGCGGAGGAAGTTGGTTACACATCACTGCACTCTGCATTTCAAAGACCTGTGAATAGAAGGGTCCCTCTTATCTAGAGATGTAAGCATAGGCCATTGTTGGGATGTTTAAAGGCATCAAAAGTTTAAATTTATTACTGAGGCTGAACCGTTTGCTATTGTGGGATTTATCTGAATCATTCTTGCATTTCCTAGAGCAGAGACACTATCATAGATGAAATATACCTGTCAGACATTTGGAATGCTCATTCTAAAGAACTCCTCACAAATGAAAAATAATGAGTGAGGATCTAGTGGTAACATTTATTAAGATTGTAATTGTAGAAATCACTGTTTTCTTATGTTTTTATTAGAATTCTTTTTAGTCTTTTTTTATAGATCCAACTAATGTTTGTCTACTTGCTTTTGCACATTCTGCCTGCCCCACTGCCCCCCACCCCCCAGCCTGCACAATACACACACTCTCTCTCTTTCTCTCTCTCTCCCATGATATGGCAACAGCAGAATCCCTAGCGTACACTTCTGTTTAGAATGCTACCTTTGCATATTGTTAGTGTAGGGATTTTCTAAATATGAGCAGCTGCCTGGTCTGAACAGCTAGCATGAAAACCACCATAGCAGACAGGGGCTCCGATCGCCTTATAAACACATGGTCTTGGCCAAGGAAGGAGGAAGAAGCCAAGAATGAACAGAGTTCCCAAAAGAGAGGACCACGTTTCCCTGGTGAAGAGCATCACTCTGATGAGTAGGAACAAGCAAGACAAGTTCCGGGTTGTGGTACCACAGTAGCCATGGAGACAGATGCAGAAAACCATCTCTGAGGAAGGAGAGAGGAGCTCTCTGTGCTTCTGAAGTATCAGGAACTCCATGATAGTACCATCAAGAAAAATTAACCTAACCACAGAATTGAAAGACCTCTACAACCAAAACTATGGTACTCTGAAAACGGAGATCAAAGAGGACATCACAAAATTGAAAGATATCCCCTGTTCCTGGGTAGGTACAACCAACATTGTTAAAATGGCCATACTCCTCAAACTGGTATATAGATTTAATGCAATACAAAGCAAAGTACCAACAACATTCCTCACAGAACTAGAGAAACAATGCTAAAATTCATATGGAACCAGAAGAGACCCAGAATAGCAAAAGCAATCCTGAGTGACCAGAACAAAGCAGGAAGCATCACAAACCTGGACTTCAAGTTATATTGCACAGTTGTAGTGATAAAAACACTATGGTATTAGCAGAAAAACAGACATGTGGATCAATGGAACAGAAAGTAGGACACAGAAATAACCGCAAACACATTCAGCCATCTGACATATGACAAAGGGGCCAAAAATATACACTGGAAAAAAGATAGCCTCTTTAG